>VWYI01023739.1:36949-58909 GCA_013399455.1 Anthoscopus minutus | reverse complement strand
GGCAGAGCGTGCCGCGGCAGCCGCTTACCTCTGGAGCGGAGCAGTGCTCCCAGCAGCACCAGCAGGAGCTGCGGAGGCGCGGGCAGGAGACAACCCCCGCCCCGCCGCCTCATGGTGGCAGCGCCCCGGCCCCACGCCCGGGCCGCCCGCAGCGACGTTGAGGGCTCTTCCTGCGCGGAGCACCCCAGCACCACCACCGCTTGCTGCGACCGCGGCAACTCCGGGGCCGGGGGCTCCCTCCCCGCTCCGCCCGCCCAAGCCCGGCCCCGAAGGAGGAGCCCCGCCGGGGCAGCCCCCGCCCCGCTTGAGCGCCGAGGCACTTCGCAAACTTTCGGCGCGGCAGAGGCGGTCCCGTGGCCGAGGTTCCACGGCGATACTCGCACCTCTCTTCCCCACCCTACGGGGCCGTGGCCGCGACGAGACCCGTAGGCTCGCCCAGAGCCCTCGGACGCCCTCAGCCCTTGCCCCGGGTACGGCTCCCTCACCGCGCGCGGGGAAGCCCTTCCTAAAGCGGCTCCGGTGCTCGGTACCGTCGATGTCGGCTCTCACTGTCCCAGCTACCACAGCTCGCCAAGGAACTTTGCTCTGGACTCTTGGCTACTCGCCGCAGGGCTGCCCGGTGTCCTCCGGTCCCAGCGCGTTGCCACTGCTTCCCGCCTTCTACCAGCTAGCTGTACCCAGGACAGATCGCAGAGCCCTTCTCCCCGTCCCATCTCTGTTTGCCAAACTCCCTTTGAAAGGGAAATATTCACGAGCCCTTTCCCCAGCGTGCATGTTGCTACCTATGAGAAACGTCTGATTTCTCCCTCCGTTCGTGACAATATTCTGCTATTTTCCTTTTAGCCGCGGTGCCGATAGCTAACTATGTATGAATTTCAAGTACCCTAAAAAAGGATTTGAGGTAGTTTCCTGCAGGAAGATAAATTAACACTTGGGCAATTGGCTTATGTGCCTTTTGTTCGGCACTACATTAAAAAGCAGACGGGCTGGAGATCACCCTCAGAGCCAGTTTTATGATCCTTTTGGCATGATTTGACATTTTAATACGTAGGGTTGATAATGCAAGGAATTGTTATTAAATAATTAATCTCAGTTTATTTCAAAGTATTAGCTAGAACAGAAAGCTGACTCAGATAGTCCAAACCCTGACCACAGGGGAAGATGAGAATTTTGTCAAATTGACACCAAAGGGCCAGTAATAGAAATTATCTTATTTAAAGCCTTCCTGTAGATAAATCCAGAGGAAGCTGCAATTAATCCCATCCTTCAAACAATCACAAGAGTAAGAAAATGGCACAGCATGGAGAGATGGAGAGAATTATGCCGCTTCTATTAATTAAGTGTAAAATGGTGAAGACAAGGGGTGTTATTAAAAATGTCAACGTAAAATTAGAACAGGGACTGAGTCTTGACAAATTTTGCTCAATGAAAGGAGAAAATAATCCAATGCAGCTTCACTGAGGAGAACTCCCAAGAGCAGGAACACCACAAGAAACAGGAAGCAGCAAACCATGTTTCAATCTATTGTATATGGCCACCAAAATTTTTAAAAAGCAGACCTTTTTCTTTATATGCAGAACCACTGCTTTAAGATAGGAATAGATCCATGTTAGTGTAAGATAGGCAAAGTGTGCAAAGTTGCAAGAGTAACAGCAAATACAGGTAGTCAAAAGGGACTTGTTGAGGTGAAGAGAGATTAAAAAAACTTCTCTATTTTAATATTGACTTGGAATAAGTGACAGACCATGGCACAGAAAGTATATGCAATTATTGAAAAAGAAATAAACTCCAAGCTATCAGAGTTCAAGATGGTTGAAGGGGAAGAATTCTGAATAGTGGGTTAAAGTTAAGAGAGAGAAAATAATAACTTCATCCTGACTGGCTGACTGACTAGAATGCAAAACCCTCACTGTATCTCCCTAAAAAACAGAGCAACATAACCAAAATTCATTTAAATTTATATTCTCTACTAAGGCTAGATCATCAGGTAGTATTATTCAGAGGAGTCCTTCTGACTTCAGGCTCACAGAAACCTTTAGGAGTTTAGGTGCTGAAGTACTGAGTGTGATAAAGCACAGAGACAGGGCCCAGAACTTCCTGATAATTATATACTTAGGTAATGGAAGAGTCAGGTATTGAGATTAATATTTTCCCGTGTTTGAAACAAAAGCCTCTTGAAAAATATTGTTATAAATACAAATAAATTAACTTGTTAGCTCTTCAGTTCTTCTCTCCCCAGGGAACAAATGTTTTTACTCACTCTGTTAAAGTGTGTTTACCAGTCTTCTGCATTCTGCACTGTTTTCTGGCAAATCACTTTCCTCTTAAGCTCAACTTCCTTAAACTATTTCTCTGTCTTATTAGTAATTTTGAAATTCCCTGGTGAAATGTTAGAGAAGCACATAGTAGTATCTTTCACAAAAATCTCCTGAATAGGTTGCAGTTGAATAGATGAAAATATAAACTTCTCAATTGCCAACCTGTTGATAAATATTTTCACTGAATTATATGTAGAATTATATGTAGAATTTTTGAAGAATAATTGTAAAGTAGATTTATGCATTGTAAAATGGATATTTACGGTAAAATCAGAAAGAGTTGCTAAATAGTGTTGGTAAAATTTAACCATATGCTTTGGTCTTGCCTCTTTCAGACCAAAGAACTTTAAGATTACGTAAATATCAGAATATACTTCAACCCATGCACAAGGTAGGTACTTACTTCTACCCACACCTATAGGGAGAAACACCATGAAGTAACATGCAATATAGATCACTGATAAATTATATATAAAGCAAGTTTTGTGAGACAGATGAGAAAGAAGTAATTAAAATATAATTAACTATGACAACATGCCCAAGCAAAAAAAAAAAAACAACTCCACTGGTCATTCTAACTGGAACAGGAAGAAAATTATTATTCTATTAACCATTTTGGGACATAATTCAGACACACCCCCCTCCAAAAATAGACATTAGAGAAACAAACCAATCCAATGATAGAAAATAAGTGCTATGAAATAATACTAATTGTTTGCATCATTTTCAGGGTGATTATTGTCATTGGAAAAAGAAGAAAGTAATGGACCAGAAAGAGGTAGTATTATTAGGGGAAATACACTTCATCTATTTTGAAACTGCAGAGATCTTAATAAGAGGTTTAAAGGAAGAAAGAGGAAAAAAGAAAGAACAAAATGGTCTAAGTTTTACCTACCAAAGTATTTTTAAAGGATTCAAATGAGCTTTTCCTTGTGAAGGTGCTTCTCCACACCTCAGGTTTCCTAGAAGAGAATGACACATTGAGTAGCTTAATTGTTGTGTTCAGAAAGGTTTGGAGAAATTTTGTTTTAAATACTCAAGACAGAATTAATTTACTAGAATGAAAAACACATGAAAAATGGGCAAAATGCATTTCTGCTAAACCAACTTCCCTTTTTAAAGTAATGTAAAGCTCACTGTGTGAACAGAAGGCAACAGATAGGATATGCCTTTTATGGCTTTTGGCATCATCTCACAAGACACTTTCATGGAATGACATTTTAAATACAGATATGGGAAGGTGTGCAAGCATCTGATGGAAGGAAACCACAGTGGTCATTAGTTATTATTCACCAAAAGGCAAAGGCACTTCAGATGTGTTTCAAGGTAAGTCCTGAGTTTTGTTTTGTCTACTAGGTTCACTGACAACTTAAACAATGCGATATTTATGCTTGTAAAATCTCAGCTACAACAACTGATAATCTCAAAACAAAGGCAAAGAGTTGAAAACTCTTAGGAAGGATGAGATCAGACATCCCAAATCATATTGGGAAATTGGTCAGATTGCCCAAAAACCAACAAGGAAAACTACAGTAGTTAGAAACATATTATTCTTGGGAAACAGAATGAAAAATTAATAAACTGCACTGAATTTTGGACTAGACAGAAATACAGCACTGTAGGATTATAAACAATGGAAACAGTGCAGCAGCACTGCTAGGAATGTGTTGAATTTTGGACCACCTTAACAGGTGTGTCATATGAAACAATGTGATTTCTTAAATTCACATAATACTGAAGTCCCAGTTGGATACTGTGTCTGGTCCTGCCTGAACACCACAGAAACATAAAAACAACTGAAGAGAAACAAGAAAATAATAAGAACAAGAAATGTATAAATAAAACCCTTTGAGAAAAAGCTGAAAGAATTAGGTATGCCTAGAAATAAAAGCTTCAAGACAGATGCAGCTTTCTGATATTTATAAGAGCTAATTACAGAGATGTTGATCAGTCATCCTCTATGGCTCCAGTAGAAAGACATGAAAAAGTCAATTTCATTTGCAACAAGAAATGCTTAAAAGATTTTTCTGATCAGCATTCCATCTGAGGATTTTTCAACAATGGAGCAGACTGTCTGGGACTGTGGAACTTCTTCCACTGGATTTTTATAAGAACTCAATTTGATAAGCATGCTGATACTAGCCTTGATATGTTTAGTCTTGGTGCAGTACAGAGTGGACTAGGTGATCTTTTGGAAACCCTACTGAATTTAGGTTCCACAATGGATATAATTCAGGAAATTCTAACTGGAAAGATAATTACAAACTCTGTACTCTGACTGATCAAATTCTGTTTTACTAGTGAGCTCCACTAAATAAACAGAAAAGCCAGGAAAACACCAAACCATTCCCAACAGGGCTCCAAGTTCTAGATAAAATCATAGCTATTAGACCATGAGATTTTCCAGTGGTCCTTTCAATTTCTTTAGTTATTTCACTGGTACATTACCTACATCAGTTCCCTCTTCCATAACACCAGTGAACAAAAGAGGTGGTAGCTTGGATTACCAGGTAAGTTAAAAGCCAGATTTTACCCATACTTAGGATATGTCCCATGCTTAGTTGGGTGCCCAACTTCACTGATGTAAAGAAATAATTTAATTTTCCAAAGAGCTTAGGGACTGACAGCTTTTGCATCTGGTTACCTAGTTTGTAAATTATGGTCTCTCTGTTAAATACATTAAATGAAATCTTAACACTGATTTATATTTTGTGTTATCACATTTTCCTTTGTTGCCTTCCCTTAAGTTTTCTAAGTACTGGCACTACTACTGTGTACCCAGAGATGCTTGTAGGTGTCATAAATATTCAAATACTGTCACCATTGTACCCTACAGTGTTTCTCAAGTTACTGCTCACTTATTACAACTATATGCCATCTTCTGCGGTGTTATCACAAATGTTTTCATTTACAAAAGTATAAAATTCAGGTTAACAGGTCAGAGTTTATGTGTTACTTAATTTTTTTCCACCTTTCATTTAAGTGCTGCTTTCTAAGCATTCCAATTACACATTTGTTTTGGGAAACTTTGTGATCATATCATGGACCACCATTCATTCTACTTTGCAGTGCAGACCAGCAAAATTAAAGATTATATTAATGGCTACATTCAAAAACTGAGATGTAAAGAATCTTGCAAAAGTCCTTTGTAATGTAATGTCTAAAGTACAGATTCATCTAACCCCACCCCTTTTCGTGTGTGTCTAGAAGGTGGGACAAAAACCAATCTCCAAGGTCCTTTAATCTTCTTCTTTAGGAAAAAAAAAGTGAGAAAAGGGAACAAAACTATAAGTAAATTGGCTCTCAAAATAGGAAATAACCCCCAAAACCAAACTGACCAAACCAAACCAAATGTTTCTTCATGGGTTCTTTGAGATGGTAGCTCTTCCTGTGTTTTTGAAAGCTGGTTCTGCTCCTCCTTTTGCTGGTTCCCTAACATTCTCTATGTAAAAACAATGCAAATAAACACCCTCTTCTGTTCCTGATAAGACTCCTCCCTGCAGTGAAATGGCAATTATCCAGGCCTTCCACAATGTCTGCATTGCAAAGATAGCCTATGGCCTACCCTTAGGAACTGCACAGCTTAGTACCTTGACTCTGGCACAGAAAAAAAGGAGAAGAGGAAGAGCCTAAAAGGGAAATGTTCTCCTAAAAGCCAGCAAAAGAATTAAGTTTGAAGACAGAAGCCTAGCCACCTTTATTCCCCAAACACATTCAAATGGGTAAGTAGAAAGTTGTGTCTCCTAAATTAATTTTTGACTCCACAGAGAAGCATTTTCTAAAGAACTGAAGACTTGTGTCTTTCTTTGACTTCAGCTCTTAATGTAGTTTGCCATCAATAGTCTCTCTACTCAGATAAAAAGTTTGTGGTAAAAATCAATCACCCAGAAAGAAAGGTGACCTTACATCTCAGTATGTGGAATATCTTCAATGGGCTGACTTTTCCTTTCTGAAAAAACCTAGAATACATAATTTGGACCTGTAATGAAACAAGCAGTCATGGGAATACATGTGAAAGACATGTGAAAGACATAAACATCTTTCTCTCAGCTCACACACCTTTCTTGTTCACAGAAGCCACTGTGAACAAGTAAAAATGTAGACAGAACAAGAAAAAGTTCTCTTTTTTGAGGATGATTCACTTCTAATACTCTATTGGCACAATGGGTCTGGCAAGTACTGCCAACAGAAACAAGCTATAACCCTTGAGTGTTTCTGATGTCAGCCATCTGCTTTCCTATCAGGTGGCTGAATCAGAGATACCACTTAACACCTCTCCCTCTGTCATAGTAGCTTTTGATAAATGTGAAGGAGGAACAAATTAATTTCTCCTTACAAGTACTGGGTGAGACCTGAATAAAGGCACAGGTGGGAGCAAGATTCAGACTTGCACACCCCCTTCACATGAGTCACCCACACGTATACACACACATCCAACCTAACTACTTGTGTCCATATCATTGCAAATTTAGGATTTTAGAAACTTTACACATTAACATGATATTAGCATTCTAAGAATTTAAGGTAATCTGAGTTTGTGTATTGCATTTCCACTTGTGCATCATTCTAGGTCAGCAGAGTTGTTGGAAACTCTATCAGAGACTTGAGCAAAACTCAACACTTTTAATGCACAGGGAAGGCCATGTCATAGAGACTACAGGTTTCTCTTGTTTCTGTTTCACATAACTTAAAGCACACTGAGTATGTTTAGTAAGTATCAGAAATGGATTCTAGCCATAGAATTTGAGAGAAACTGATCCACATCTAAACTTCACATATTCAAGGAACACCTCTTCCTTCACTAACACAGTGTAAAACTTAACACTTAGAATCTTAAGGATATTCTTAATATAGAATGTTTTTATCAGATTCAAATGCAGAATGGTCAATCTATTTTGCTGTGGTGTAGAAACTAGAATGATAAAGTTAACAAATCAAAAGAAAAAATTAAAAACATTCCTCAGATAAAACTTAATTAGGTCATAATTTTCTACAGTATTCTGAAAATGTTCCATACTTCCTCTAGTCTGTTTAGAATTAATTGCCATAATCTTCATTTACTGTTTCAGTCTCAGTTGGTTTATATCCTCTCTCAGCAAGTGATTTGCTTCTCTTCTTAAATATTCCAACCATTCTATCATCATCTGATCTCTATCTTCTCCTCTAGTAACTCCATAAAGGCGTTACTCTTGAGAACACCTTATGCATTATGTAGCAAAAATGAAAAAACATTCATCACTATGTCCTCTTATATTATGGAGTGAATCACCAGGCAAAGGAAGTTTGCTTTTGCTGGAAAAATATTTTGACCGCAACTCCTGTAGAGTGGCAGGGTTCTGCAGCGCTGTCTTCCAAATGCGCTCTTGTACAGCTAGCAGACAGAATTAAGAATTGTTTTGCAAGAATTCCACTATTTTAATGAATCTGTGATCTCCTCTTTCTTTTGTTTTGGTGGTTTTTTCCCTTGATTCCATAATTTGCTTTTCCATGCAGACGTTATAAGACAAATTATTTTCAGAGTACTTTGCATACGATTAATCTCTGTTCTGCACACAGAAAGTTGCACACCTTTCCCATAAGAGCTGGTCACTGCAGCCATCAGAGTTACAGCTTCACTTCTTCCCCAGACACAACAGCTCACTCCCACTCAGACTGGCCTGCTCTCTTGCACACACACAGAGCCATTTACTTATTATTATTTTCTCAGGCTGACACCTTGTCTAATGGATAACAGAGTCTGGCAGCTTATGTTTGCAAGGAACATTCAATAAGTAGAAACAAAGAATGAAAATTGCTGGCCTTTTTGGGTTACCCCCTAGGATGAGCTAAGCCTTGGCTGTCAGACATGCTTCCCATGCCAGAATTTCATAGTGATATTTATTTTTACCAGGCATTTTGGACTTTTTTTTTTTTACTTGGCATGAGAGGTCCTGCAAACTTTGCCAGAAATGGCTGTTTTTCTTCTCTGCATCATTAGTGGGGAGGCATTCCAACAGAGAAGGGTCACTCACTTGGTACTTAAGTACTTTTAAAGATGTCCTTTCCTTCCTGATGAGATAATGGGAACAAAAACTGGGAGAGTCTTTCAACAGTTTGCTCTTACAAAAAAGTCAACTTTGCTTACTAAACACTAAACTCAAAATCAGAATTTGGACAGTACATTTAATACATGCCAGAAATCTATTATACAACTTACAGCTACCATTGATTTGAAAATGAACATGTGGCCTCAATGAGCCACAGAATCTGTCATCCCACTGTTGCCTTTTCTCCTAAGCACATCATAGCACATCATGCAGAGTTCAAAAGTACTCCTATGGCTGAGGAGTAAAAGAATATTTCAAGAGTTTTTTTCCCCTCACCAATTTGTATTTAAAATACAAGGATCTTGGAGCTTGTTTTGGCCTAAATCATCAACAATACAGACAAATCTCAAAATCAGATTGGCTCTCTCTTTACTTTCTTTCTGACCACCAGTTCAAGAGGGAAAATGAAATCTTAGAAATCTAGATTAAAATGCAGTTAGACTAGTAAATACAATAGAAATTATGATGGCATCATGTTCACAGCAAAGTTTCCCGTATGCTTATGACATCTTACTAATTAAGTATATTCCCGACTTAAGACTTTCAGGTACAATTACTGGTTAAGCTCCGTAATGGTACAAATGCTGGCTTACTTAAGAGAGCTGCTGCTGTTGTCATGTTACCTATCACTAGCTGGAAAACACACAGTTGTTTCCAGAATTCATCTTTTAGCAGAAGTTAGGACAGAGAAACTTGGTGAATTTTATTTCTCTAAAGATCTTAAAGAACAGTGTAAGTTCTATCTGCTTGTCTAGGTTTTACTTGAAGAGGTAAACCAGTATTAATACTGCATTGTTTGGGAAAAAATAATTCATTTACTTGTGCAAAACCACTGTGCTATAGGTGAACCAGATAAGCAGTTCATTCGGTTTAAGAAGGCTCAGATTAGGAGAAGAACTAGAAGTAATGGATCTTTTTCTGTAAATGATTCCTGAGGAAACAGCAATATAAAAATATGGACTTCATCACATAATTTCATTGTGGTTTTGGTTGACTGTTTTATTTAAGATAATCTTATCTTTACTGCATGAGTTTAGAGTGTTTGGTCATAATTCATTATAAATAATTATTAAATAAAAATTTTAATGAGAGGCTTTTAGGGGTTTGCAACAGACTTATAAATGAATCATCCAGCTTCAGCACCACAGATTTTTTAAATTACTTACAAAATAGAATTCTAATTTCACTTACAAGATTTCCAATAATTTACAAAACTAATAGCATGTAAAACCATTATTCTCTGTTTCTTCAGATCTCTCCTCAAAACTTATCTCTGCTACTGTGCCCAAAATAATAGATTATCAATAAAGACTGACAGTTGTTTAAGTCAATGTTTTTCTCCTCACAGTATAATTTGGTTTTCATGTGTCTTTTTGTTACCGCACCTGCAATTTTATTAATTATTACGTGTGAGGAAAAGCTCATCAGGAAAATACATGGAAATCCTCAAAGAACACAAAACACTATCAAAGTCAAAAAAGCTGAGCTGTGCACAAGACAGGCTCTTAGCTAACTATGTTTTAAAACAGGATAACCTTTGGATGTTCAAAGGATAAACAAGAAATGCTAGAGAGGTTTTTTCAGTGTTTCTGAAACTGTCTTATATCGATTTCACAGTCACATGAAACAATACTGAAGATTGTCCATAACTTAGTTCTTTTGTACATTGTAGCAACAGCATTTCCACCAGTCACTTGAAGAAAAAAAAAGTTTGTTTCCTCAAATACACCTAAAAGGCTGTATTGTAACTACCTTAGTAATAACTGTTAAAATTCTAAGCATATGAAACATTTCATTTCAAGAAAAGTAATAGAACCCAGGCAAAGTGATTCAATCTGTTTAAAACAAGGCACTTCCTGTGGAATTTTTTCTTGATATCTAGTCCTGTTTATTATTCTATATAATACTGTCTCTGAAAGAGGAGCTGTTTCTCAGAAGAATTTTGTCTAATAAAAGGAAAATATTTCAGTTCAATATTGATAGTATAATTCAGGAAGACGAACCTAAAATCAGCAGAGAGTAAGCTAAGCAATTAACATAGTGGGGGCAAAGTATGTGTTTCTGGAAAAAAATAGAAATCTGATTTTAGCTAAGTTGCTGAGAAACACAAAACTTACACGGATGAGAGGTTTTCAGTCCATGCATCTTAACATTATAAAGACCTTTTATTTCATTACATAATTTAAATTACACACTAACTATTTTCAAATTTGTGGTCACATGGACTCATATAACAAAGTTAGTCCCGTTTACTAAACATACAGTTTTTGAAATCTGAAATTCCACTTAAATCACCTTTCAAAGCGAATTAAGCTAAATCAAATCAAGATCTCAATAACTCTAAAAGAGGGTGTGCACAATATGTACCAATGTAATCCAACTGATCCTCCTTGAAAGACTGATTTGGATACCCAAATGTCCCTGGTAAACAAAATGCAGCAATTTTAGTTCAGAGATGTAAGCACCGCCATGATACCCAGGATAGACGGTAAAAGTCTACTCCATTGGCTTGCACTGAAGTGAGATCTGTACCTCTGATAATCTACCAAGGGGCTGTGACAGGGAAAAATAATTTTTTTCACTATCATTCTTCCAGCTGGATCCAAAAGAACATCAAGCCCTTAGTAGATGTGCCCCTCTGGGGGCAGATATTAAACTTCCAGATGGTTTCCAGTGGCCCAGAAAAAGCCTTCTCAATTTATTAAAATGCTCTAGTCTAGGGTTCTAAAATCCAGTTGGTAAAACAAACTTAACACCTATGGCCAAGGCTGGCAGCATTTCTTCCTTTTCAGGTCATGAGAGTGAGGGAACAGGTGAGTCCTGCTGATCTGTTGTATCACCTAATCCGGGCTCTGGCAAGGCATGGGAGAAATAATGGTAAACAGGCAAGTCTATAAACAGCTTCAGAAATTACATCTTGTTTTTATATAATTTTCCTTAAGCTGTTAACAGTCAGGCACTATTATTACTGAAACTTAATGTTATTAAAACCACCAATGAGAACAGTGTCCAAAAAGTTTCCCTTAGACATTCTGAAGGAAATTACAAAGTCTAACCCATAGTGACCAAAGACTAACAAGTGAAAAAAGAAAAAAAAAAAAGAAAAGGAAAAGAAAAGAAAGGGAAAAGGAAAAGGAAAAGGAAAAGGAAAAGGAAACCAACAACCTCAAAGGAAAAAACTGAGAGATGCCAGAATATGTAGTATTTGAAACTGGACTTTAAAGGCCTCTTTTTAATCAGTGCTCCAAATACTGATCAAGGCTAAACTCTGGTTTACAGAAATGGTTTAAACAACAAAAAGGAAATAGTGCATAACCTGTGGGAGGCTCTTACCAGCTCAGTTGACCAGCACTACATGAGAGGTTTTTAAACACCAGTGACACTCTGTGTGTGTATAACAACATAATCCCGTGTCTTCTCATTCTGCTTGAATCCACTTCCTTTCTAAATTCTGCTGAATTTCTGGGCTCAAAAATATCTTGTAGCAATGGATTCTATGATTTAATTGTATCTATTGCTAAAAAATATCCCATATTTAAATTTATAGCCTATAACAAAATGAACAAAGTGCAAAACTGGACAAACTAGAGTTTTGAATGAGTTTCATAGCAGAACAAATAATTTTAGATAATATAATTCCATATGTTATGCTTATCCCCTTTAAGGCAATCTTACATTTTTTCAATCATTCTTCACTCTGGAGTGTCTCATTGTCTGCTCCCTAAACTATTCTCTCTGCTCATCTTTGAAATATTTATATCCAAGCCATATGCTTTTTAAGACAGAACAAAAGACAGAGGAGTGGTCCAGGGAATCTTATGTGGGATATTAACAGTTACGTTATGTCATCTTGTTTGCCCTTTTTAAAAGTGGCTGTCCTTTAAATATAGATTTGAGTTGCCAATGCCTCAGCATTTTCCTCTAGTGGAATAAAGGCAGATCACATGCATGTACATCACATGCATGTATATGATTCATTTAATTTCTGTTCTTTTGCATTCGTCATTAAAAACATAGCCAACACCTGTAGTCCCTTTTTTTTTTAATTCTCTCAGGATTACATCCTGGACTGGTATTTTTTTCTAATGGTGATGAAAGAAACTGCAAAGTAATTTGGGAATTTTAGCCACATCAGCTTCTGGGAAAGAAGAGTCCACCAGGCTTGCTTCCAGCCACATGAAGAGCTCTGCCTCTCCCATATCCCTGGTATATTGTCCATTCTCAGCCAAAGACAGAAAGAGCCCTGGGACTCAGGACTTTTCTGTTAATTTCTACTTGAATCTACAGAAGGAACAATTCCTAAGGCTCGCCATACCTACCTCTACTGAGCACAAGGGATGCAAAAATTCCAGCTCTGGGATAGTATGGACAGAAGGAACAACTTTAAAGGATCTCCTTGGTCACACTTTCAGTCCTTGCTCTCTGGGACAAAGCTGCTACACGTTCATTTCATTAACCCAGGGGGTGCTCAGAGCACCAAGACTAGCGGAGTTCAAGAAGCATCTGAACAATGCTCTCAGGCTCATGGTGTGATTTTTGAGGTGTTCTGCACAGGGCCAAGAGCTGGACTCAATGATTCTAATGCTGAGTCGCTTCCAACTCAGCATATTCTATGATTTTAACTTACTACAATTCACCTTCAAATCAAGGTCTTTCCCCCATAACTGTAGTCCTAGATAACCCCTAGCAGTACACACCTTAAATTAGACTTGAATCCAATCAGAATGACCTTACACGTGCCTCTCCTCAGGGAGAGTCTGCCGGCTCGCTCTCCCCTCTCTGAGGTGTCCCTCGGCCCTGGGGCAGCTGCCCTGGGCAGGGCCCACCGCGGCCTCCGCGCAGCCCCCTCCTCACGGCGCTGTCCGCAGGCCCCGGGCACAGCCCTTCCCCCGGGCTGTCTCCCGGCCTTGCCCTAGCCTCTGAGGGCACGGGCGGCGGGGCTGCCGGGCGGCGGGGCCGGCTGTGGGCGCGGAACTGAGGCGGCGAGGGGCGTGTTCCCAGCCGGGGCGAGCGGCCGAGCAGCGCCGGGAGCGTCGGGCGCCTTGGAAACGGGCGGAAGCCGGGAAGGAGCGGCAGGAGGAGGATGCTGAGCCCCGAGCGGCTCTCGCTGCCCGGGCCCGAGTACCTGGGTGAGGAGTAGGGCGGGGAGGCTTTCTGAGGAATCTCAACCCATGGTGTGCTGCGGCCCGGTATGGGGGCGGGGCCGGGGCAGCTGCGGCCGGGCCCGTCAGTCCCGGGCACTGTGGCGAGCGGGGCCGGGCTGAGTGGGCTCGCAGTGGCTCCGTGTCCGCCTTGGCTGGGGAGCGGACGGCACTGGGCCGGAACAGACCGGGCTCGTGGGACGCTGAGGTGGGAGGGATGCAGAGCCCTGTCGGGCACAGGGAGCGTCGCTCCGGTGCCCAGAGGTGTGGTCTCTGCCAGCAGCCGGCGGGAGCTGAGCTGCCGCCTTCTCCACTACCCATTTCGGCGATGTGAGTAGCAGCAAGCGGCGTCCGGCCTTTCTCTTACAGACTTCACCCATTACCTGCTTGTTTTGCTCACAGATCTGTGTGAGCATCCTTATTTCATGCTCGTTTCCCAACAATGGGAAGGAGTGCTACTTTTACGTTGCGAGATGGTTCGAATGCTGGCTTTTGTTCTGAAATTGGATAGCATTGGTAATGTTTTCTACATAAAATGAAAATCTTTTAACCTGTGAAGCAGCTACTTCTTTGAAGATGACATCCTTTTTAAGCTGGCTGTAACGGCTTGATGTTCTGGAAAACTAAGGAGCAAAGTGATTTGAGGTTAATATGTCAAAAAAAAGTAATTAGGATGGAATAAAGTCAATGTTACTTCATTTAATTGCTGAAGAGGAGATGAATTAGGAGTAGTAAGCACTTGGATTGTGTTCAAGAGAGTGTTTGTGAAGTGAAACTCTTCAGCCATTACTTCCTAGGCCCAAGAGACTGTTCAGTAATAACTTATAAGGTATACATAATTTTCTGTTATTTTCTTGTGCAAGGGAAGATCAGAAATTGAATGGATTGTTTTATGCTACTTGTTCCATCATGATCTTGCCATTTCTGTAAGTCAGAATGGAACAAGAGTATAGAAACACTGCTGTAAATAGAAAACCTGTCTTGCAGGAGGCACTAGACTAGAAAGGTTTTGTTTATCCATTTAAGCAAAGGAGTGATCTAAGTTGTCTTAAAGTAGCATCTTACTGTGCTGTTGCTGCTATGCTGCTGTTAGGGTGTTTTGTGCATATCTGCATAACTGCAATGCTGTTCTATGTCAAGGAAACTCAAGGCAGAAATAGGTTTGTTTACTGCTTGGTGACTCTCACAGGGCTCACATTGCTGAAATTATTGCTAATTTCAGTTGTGGAGCTTTGGGTGTTTGAGAACAGCATCACAGTGCCATATAGACACACTAGACACACCCTTAGGGTTTGTGCTATTCTGTCACATTACCTCAGCATTTTCAACCTACATGCTAATAGAGCAGTTCATAACTTTTCCAGAGTGGCTCTAGGTTGAAACCTGCGAAATTTCTTTTTCTTAGTGAGCCAACTTGGTTGTAGGTTCCTGTAATTGTTTTTAATGAAATAGGCACTTTTAATTGTGTGAAACTTGTCAGTCAGGATTGAATCACTCTAAACAATCTAGGAAGCAGACTAAAAATACTTAAAGTGTGAAAATAAATCACTCTTCTGTTGCACATCTGAAGCTAAGACATGAGATTTCTTAGATGTTCGAGATTGTTAGGTGCGGGCAGCTTTACTACACGCTACAGCAGGTTTTCCACATGCTGATTTGAAATTCCCTTTTTATTCTGTACAACTTTCTAAATTATTCAGACATTGGGGTCAGAAAAAGACAAGTGTGACCGTTTTAGGTTGAGGAATAACCTGCATAAGAGTCTGTTCTGTTCATTACTTAGCGTACCTTGTGTTTAGATTGCAGTTTCTGTTGTCTGTTAGAGGGGGAAAGCATATACTTATTAGCTATAAATGTTATCAAAATCAGTGTTTCTGCCTTTGTGAGACCTTGCAACTTGCAAAACTGCTCATAGATCCTGAGGAATTTAATGTGTATTAGAAGTAGGAAAATGGTTAAAAATCAAAACAAAACAACCTCCAACTCACCCTCCTCTGACCCCAAATAAACACACCTCCCCACATGTTTTTCTAAGATTGCTTTTTTGTTTTCTACGTTGGCATTCTGAAATCACCATTTATCTCCTTAGGTGTTCTATTGTGCAGTTTTATTAATATAGTTGTCTGAAGTGGGGGTGTAAGGAGCTGTTATAAATTTCACTTACTAAAACTTCATTCTGAAGTTGTGTTGCCCTAGCTTGCTACTTAAAGTATTCTCTGACTCTTACAGACCAGATGACTTTGCCATTTCTGAGCTGAAATGGGTAAAACCATTTTTCCCCTCTTCCCTTTCTCAGACACCAAAACCAAGGTCAGCATATAAATTGAGCAGCCAGAATAACATAATGTGCTGCTTGCTATGTTATTCCACACCCACAATTTGAGATAATTCTTCTACAACCAGTTAGAATGCTAAGAGGGAAATAAAAGTGGTTGTGAGTTAAAGTAGAAATGAACAGGGAGAGAATTACATATTCACTTAAGATGAAAAATAATTGCAAAGCTTTGTTATGCCAAAGTTCCTGGAATATGAAAATCGGGGCAACATGTCTCATATCACAATGAGACAGTAAGTAGAAGAAAAGAGATGACCATTACTTAGTGAATAGGAATGGAGATGAAATCTGCAGAATTGACAGAAAGGCTGCAGTGAAGATGGTGTCGTTACAAGCAGGACATTATAAACAGTATTTTCACTGAACAAACAACACATTGTTTGGGTATGGTGATGATAATGTGGCTCTCATTTGATGGATGAGACTGGAACTACAGTAGGCAAAATGAAGCACATTTGAGACACTTTTTCATGCCTTCCTCATTATGGTTTAATAACTGGTGATTGCTCAGTTATTTATAGCAGGCAGAGGAGCACTTAGTGTATTGTTCTGCTCATGCAGCTGTCTCTGAAGCTTCATATTGCATTGCTTCCCTGCACCCCTTTCCTGTTACAGATAAAAAGCAGTACAGTACTGCAAATTTCCAAACTTCTGTTTTCTATGTATTCTCCTGCCTTCTACTGTCCAGCTCCAGGATATTGGTTTTTGTCCTTCTTAGCCAATATAAGGCATATAAGAATGCAATACTCTACTGGGGAAGTGCCTTATCAGTAAAGCATGGGCCTATCAAGTGCCAGAAACATAGTTGTTTTTCCTCATCTCTCTCATAAAAGGTCTTGGGTTCAGTGATTAGAAGGAGCATTCATTCTTACAAAACTGAGTAGCTCCCAGCAGAGAACTTCAGTTGTGCAGAGGCTATGCTGAAGCCTAAGGCTTACTCTTTTTCTGAACAGTCATAAGAAATATTACTCTGGAAAGTGCAAGTACAATCATTTTCTTTAACAGCACAATCAACATATAGGCTACATGGTTATCCAGACATCTCAGCTGACACTGAATCTCCTCATAGTATAGATATTTGGTGAACTTCTGTGAAGCACTGTGGCTGAAAGATCTCATGGTCTAGAAAAAGAGAAGAGAATGGCTATTAAAAATTTTTATTTCTTGCTCTGTTGTACAGATAGGAGAACTGTAATGCAGAAGTTGAATATAATGTGTAAGAGTTTGCTTATAGAAATGTTAGTTAAATTTGAATCTTCTTAGACTTAGTCTAGTACTTTGTCCAAAAAATAGGAGTTTCACCAGCATACTGCTGTTGCAGCGCAGGATTTCCACCTTAACTTGAAAGGTACGGGTGAAATCTGATCCTGAATTAAGTAGGGTCCCAGAACTGGAGAGTACAGTCCTTTGCCTATGTCTCTCTGAGCATGAATAGGTAGTGAACCATTAGGCCACTTTAATGCCTTATAACAAACTGGAATGACAATTTCTTCCATGATTAATAATTTTAGATACAAAAAAACCCTCCGAAAACCCCAACCAAACAAAAAAAAGGAGAAGATAGCTCAGCGATTTGCTTTGGTAAAGGAGTGGTTTCTAGCAGCTGTGTGACACCTTGCAGGCAGCAATCTGCTGGAAGGACTTGCACAACTAAGTCAGTCTATGTGCAGTATTTTGCTCATTGTTTGCAACAAATTCTCAGCTATGGTCAAGATTAAATTATAAATGGAAATGTTTCTTAATATTTTGTTGAAAATGATTTTGAAACTTCAAATGTATGAAATATGCTATAGTTATGCTGTATGATTCTTAGCATGTGCTTCTGAGTAGCAGCATGTCTCATATTGTATGATACCTCTGGTATGACAAGGTCTACTTGTTCTGTCCTTCAAAAAACATTTTGCTTTTGCAGGTTAATAGGAAATTACACTGTGGAGCTATGCAAAACTGGAAGGAACTATGACAGTACAGAGATGTAACATTTAGGTTAAATGTTTTGTTCACATACTTCTCTTTCCCAGACCAATTCTTAGCAACATCTGAAGAGATAATATAGTCCTTAATGATATTGGAAAACAACATAAAGAGCATCCTGAAAAAACATTTATGTTGGCAAAATTTCCAGAGTTGATGTGATTTTGCTGTTGCAGTTTATATCCTTACTATTTCTCTCTTGCATCAGTACTGTTTTGATAATGTTTGCATGAAATTGATTTTATGTTACTATAGATATATCTTTCCAATGTGTGTAATAAGGTTGTGTCCTTAGTTAAGCTCCAGTAGGGAACAAATATTGAAAGGGTATTTAGCTATTACCTTATGCTCTCAGAGATTAAAAAATGCCAGAAATACTCCAGATACATTAAAGCTTGTTATGCTCTTGAGCTTCTGATAACTGAAATGAATCATAACGTTAATTGCATCAAGTAGTGTGTATTTTCAACACTTCAGCTAGGGAGGAGGCAAATAAGTCAAAAAAGCTGATGTCATTTTCCAGGAATTCCCACTCCTGATTTTTCAGCATATTCAGTTATGCCAAGAATGACCCAAACTTAAAAATAAAAAGTAAAAAAATAATCCCTCCTGTGTGCTTACAGAACAAATTGCTTTGATTGACAGCTTGTTTCAGAAAAAGTTAGAAGTCATGTCTCCTGGAGAGTCAAGCAATAATATAACCACTCAGATAATAAAACCATTATGTATATACAGTATCATGACTTAAAGGTGACATCTATTTCCTTCCTCCTGGATTTCTGGCTCTGAGAATTTCAGTGCATATATTTGGGTTTGTGCAGTGATATTATTTGCATTAAATTTTCTTTCAAGACTTTTCAAGTATCAGTGCTTGTTCTTACAACATTTCTAATCAAACCTATGAAGTAGCGGATTGTTTATTCTCATCAGAAGATTGAAACAAGTAACTTGGTGGCTTATAAAAAGACTATTTTTACTATGATAAATACACATGCAAAATTATTTGCTGTGTTTATGGCTAAATGGAATTAGCTGTGATCTGTTGTAGAAAAATCCACAGAGATTGTGGATTGACTGTGGGTGTAATCCTCATTATGCCTTGTACTTGTAAGCTGAAGATTTTTGTGACTTGGTCTGGCCGTGCTTGCATTGAACAGCTGGTGCTCAGCCCTGAATTGGGTTCTGAGCCAAAAGTGCCTTCATTCTAAAATTCATTTTAAACATTGGGCGTGTGAGTAATGGTGGGATGTGAGCACATGAGTATCAGAGACAGTTCTCTTAAGTGCTGCAGGAGGCAGCTTTGGAGGAGCTGTACATGCTGCTACTGTTTGGATTGAGACTCCAAGAATAACATCACTGCTGGTGGTTTAGTGATAAGAAAGATATTCTGTGCAAAGGTATTTACTTAACATCAGGTTATGGGCTGTCTGAAAATCCACTGTGAACTTACTCTGTCAGATTCCTTTGTGAAAGCTGACAGTTTTTAAATCTGACAGCAAAGAGTGTGGCACCTACCAAGTGACTGAGGCAGACATGCTGGCTTCCTGTTTGGGGTAGTTGCCTGGGATTTCAGACTTGAGAATTTTTGTTATAGTTATATGGGTTGCATCAGAAAGTTCTGTATGAGTAGGGAACTTTTGTTACAATAAGCATGAAACAAACAAATGCCGAGGATGATCCTGATGCACCACCTTCTGTATGGAAACTGCAGTATACTGGAGTTCTGTCAGGAAGAAAATTAGTAGAGACAGAAAACTGTAATAGCACAGTGGCATGAGTATTTGGGCTTTACATTCTGATTTGGACTTGCTGCCTTATTATTGCAATGTGGGCCTCAAAAACATGAGTAACCATCATTATCCCTGGATTTTAAAAACTATTAAAATGTATGAATCATCTCATTTGTTTTGCCTAGAACTCCACAGATTTTTGACTATGCTTGCATAAACAGTTAATGTTCCGGTATGGTTCCAGTGTTTGTTATGGAAAGTAACATTTATATTAATTAAGGAACTACTCTTTTGCTATAACCAGACTCCTGGCACTTTATTTTGCCTCTCTGGCCTGCTAAAATCTGTCTGCAAATTACATTTTGTTCTATGACTTTCCTGTATAGTGTAGCATTAGTTGGATTATAAAACATATTACTTGAATCGTTCCATGGAACTGGGCAGTCAGTGAACAGGAAGCCAGAGCTGGAATTTGGTTTGGCAGTGTGAACTGTGCTACCTGAAAAAGAGTACAGCAGCCAAAGGGACAAAGAGGAAGACTTCTCAAGGAGATTGCAAGTACTATTTTCTTTTAATTTCTCTGCTCACAGTTTTCTTCCCTGCCCCACACCTCTACCCACTCTTCTGGGAAACAGGGAGAGAGATTCTTTGCCAGGATCCTAAGGCTATGCAACAAATAGCTTAAGAGAAATACCCTTTCACAAATTGTGTTCAATAGTGATCTGTGTATTTTTGTGTACATTTTGGAATGTCTAAAATTCTATGTTGAAAGTTAATTTATTCTCCAGGAGCAGGTTCAAAGGTATTTGTTATAGAAGTCAGACGCATTGTGCTGTGTAGTAGCACATGGATCATGCCTGTCTATTCCCAAGGGCTTTTAAGGGAGATTTATAACTCTAAAAAAGCAAAATAACAGAAATATTGTTAATTGATAGGGACTGTTCTATGAAAGGAGTGTATACTTCCCCGCAGAGTGTTGAGAATAGTTTTGCAGTTGAGTAGAAGTTTATTGCAAGCTGAGGTGAGTGGAAGTTTGTCTGCTAGTACTATTTCCTGGCATATTCAGGTACTGCTGACGCCTCAAGAGGGGCCTGGGGAGACAATTACTGGGTGTGAGATGGACTGCTTCAGGAGAAGGGAGGAAGGATGGGCTGAAGTAAAGTTACCCAGTTGTTGCTATCTTGAGCCTATGACTGAGCTGCATGGACTCATTCTTCCCTCAGGGGACACAGGTGCGCAGAGCTATTTTTCTTTAATCACTCACATAAATTAAATTTATTCCTTTGCATTAAAATAATTAAATAAAGCTACGCCCTATATCTTTTAGTGCCAGATAATATCTTTAAACCTTTGGCTCACCATTTTGCTATCAGCTGCAAGGTATTTTCCAGGGTGTGCTTAACCAATTTTACCATTGTCCTGAAAAGTGTTCTAGGCAGAGAAATCCCCTGATAGCAATCAATATTCATGCATACTTTTAATCACTGTATCCACTGGGAATAGTCATTTCCGGGCCTCTCCTGAAGTCCACCTGCCCCACACTAAGATGAAAGGCCTTCCATGCTGTGTATCAAGTGGCACAGGCTTGGTGCTTACCAGGATATTAAACACAAATTAAAATGATTTGGAGAATATTGATGTGGGTCTGAGGTTGGCCAGTTGCTGGTGAGGGGGTGATTCTGCCAAGTCTGTAGCAGATTGGCAAGGAGCAAGAACAGCCCTTGCCTTTCCTATATTCCCTAAGGGTTTTCTCCTGCTCTTTTTAGAGCACGACACTACTTGCAAAGGTGCAGTAGGATATGTGTTTAGGATGGAGG
The DNA here is from genome assembly GCA_013399455.1 of Anthoscopus minutus. Classification (NCBI taxonomy): domain Eukaryota; kingdom Metazoa; phylum Chordata; class Aves; order Passeriformes; family Paridae; genus Anthoscopus; species Anthoscopus minutus. Next base: position 37,508 of record VWYI01023739.1, on the reverse strand, counting down.
TGTGTGGTTTGGGAACAGGGTTTGTGTGCTTTCCAGGTTAGGAATGATTTTCCTGGGTTAGTTGTAACTTGTCTTCTGGTTGTTGAACTTGTAGATTTGGAAAGTCTACTGCTTGCTAACTGGCACATCACCTCAAACTCGGCTCTTTGTTGCTCCAACTTGGTTTCTAGCCAAAAACATCAAAGGGGCTCAGTGGTAAATCTGTGCTGCTTCCTCCCTGGCAAATGCTTGTTTTGTACAGTCTGCCCCTTGTAGCAGCAGCAAAACAGTTTGTGTTGAACCAAACTGTCTTTACTCAGGAGTCTTATAAGTGAGTGCTGTTCTGTGGTGGGGTATTGGCAGATCCTCCATTTTTGAAATTCTCCCATGTTTGGCCTAGGCAGTTATGTGAGTGTCCCGGTTTTTGAGACAGTTATCTTTCAGGGAAGGCAGAAAAAAATTGTAAGCCCCCACCCTCTCCCTCCGAATTATTATATCTCGAAAACACGAAGTTCTCAGGCAGAGATATGGGGATAGGAATAACAGTTCTTTACTAATATATATATATATATATATATAT
>VWYI01023739.1:0-36939 GCA_013399455.1 Anthoscopus minutus | reverse complement strand
ATGGGCAGAGAGTCCCGGGCCGGTGGATGAGATGGCTCAGCAGCTCCGCGGTGGCAGCTGGGGCTGCAGCACGTCCGGCAGGACAGGGGAGCGGAGGCCACAAACGGAGAGGAAGAAGCAGAAGCAGAAGGAACAGCCGCTCCGTCTGGATGATGGCAACAACCTCCTCTCCCAGCAGAAACAGCTCCGAGAGTGTCTGTGTTGCCCTCCCAGAAGGACCCAGGGAAAAAAAAAACAAACCTGCTCCCCTCTCCACTGCCCCGGGGCTCAGCCGAAACTTTTGTCTTTTAAAGTACCGAAGATGTCCCAGCCATCGAGGCTTTTTCTCTCATCTAAATGGGAGAAATTCTAATAGCTAAGAAACGAAAAAAAAAACATGTAACCCCCAACAGTGAGACTGCCTGTTAAGCAGTGTAAATCTCTCTTGGCATTCAGACCTGTTCCCCACCTGCCATATTCACTGATGCTTGTTTAGAAATAGATGTACTTTTATTTGCACCTTCAGGAAGAAACCTTTACAGAACAACCTTAAAGTTACTTGGCTTTGGTGTAGAGGAAGGGCAAGGAACACCTAAAGCTCTGCAACAGCCCCATTGAAACAGCATTGCCAATCTGTATAGGAAAGATGGCTCAGGACAGAGATCAGGAACTCCTCTGGAGTAAGCATTTTCCAGTGAAACTGCCTTACAACTCCTTATCTTCCTTCAATAGCAAAATCTCAGAGGATTCTAAAAAAGAGTCAGCACTGTTAATGACTACCTTCATTTAGCCAGGAAGGAAAGCAGGATTTAGGTGATTAATTTTGCTATCCATTTCTGGGAGAAAAAAACCTCCAGTCTCCAATTGAGGAAGCAAATGCTTGCTGTCTTGTGTAAGGCACACATCTCAGCTTGTCTGGCTCTGGGCTTTGCAGGCCCCTTCTATTCTAACTTCTGTCTCTTACTCTCTTTTATTTGCAGCTCAGCGACATGTCCTCACATACATGGAGGATGCAGTGAGCCAGCTGCTGGAGAACAGAGAAGATATTAGTCAGTATGGCATTGCCAGGTTCTTCACTGAATAGTAAGTACATCGGGATGCTGCTAATAGGGCCTGAGGGGGGCTTTTGGAACCAGAGTACATAGAGAACGGAGCTGGACACGTGCTGGTTATGTTGTGAATGCTGGATTTTACTGGGTTAGCCAAGGGCTCTTTGTGTGTGTGTTTTGGTCGTATATGTGGGTTTTGTACAATTCATTACCTCTTCTATTACAAATATTCGTGTGAAGCAGTCACTCTGGGGAACAGCAATTTTAAAAACATGGAAAACCAAATTCTGCTTGTCTTGGTCAGGACTGTTAGTACCAAACTGCTTGAAAAATACTGGAGTAAACTGTTTCACAGACTACTTCTGGTTTCAACAGCACCCATTCTTCCTTTTTCTGAGTATGAATTTGAACTGTTTGTTTCCTTGTGTGATCGTTGTCCTGTTGAACACTTTCATAGGATGCCTCTTCTTCCGTTAAAACCTGCATAAGTCCTAAAATACTGGCACTATCTCTTCTTGCTAATTTGCAAAAAAATTCTTGAGGGAAAATCTGTGTGCTTTCTGTTCACAGAAAGTAATACTGACATTAGTCAGCTGAGCAAGTAGTCAGTAAACAAGAGCTTAAGAAAGATAAAGAGCAGGATTACAATGAGCTCTACCCAGCAACAGGATTTCTCTACCAGAGTTGAAGGCACGGTGGCTTTGAAATACCCAGCTGAAATTGTCATTCAGGCGTCTCCGCAGATTAGACTTACTTTGCACCTAATTTCAAACTGACATTTCTGTGCCTTTTCAAAACTTCTGATCATATATACTTCAAAAATTGAAGTTGAGACTGACCATAACATCTGTAGAGAAAAACAATGTGGAGGTATGGGAACCCAAGATAGAGGGAATATTTCTCTACCTGTCCTGAGGACTCCTGACCCTCAGGAAAGCACTTCTTTCAACCTCTGTCCATGGAGAAAGCTTCCAAAGCCTTCTGAGGGGTTGGAAACAACCCAAGTGTGAATTAGATAGTAGTGTAGTTGGTAGTTATTGCTTAGTGAAAATGTATTCTTTAGGTTTTACTATGGGTGTAAGTGAGGGTTCCGGATGGAGGATTGTAGGTGTTGCCTCAGTTTCCCTTCTTCTCCACTTACTCCATTTTCTGTAGTGTTACGAGCACAATCCTATTGGATAGAGTTTGCCACAGTGCCACTTTATGTGAATGAATGGATAACTAGTTATTTGTGGAACAGTAGTAACAATAGACGTTTAGTATATGTAGTGTTAAATAATTGGATTGTTTGTTTTGTATATAAGGGGTCATTTTGTCTCCTTGAGGGCAGAATCACTTTGTGTTTGTAAGAGAGCAGAGCCTGTACCCTCCATGGCTCAGAACTTAGGATAAGATATAATAAACAATCCCTGAAGACCGAAAAGAAGTCTTCATTCTGTGTCATTCATAAAACCAAAGAAGAACTCAGGGGATTGGCCTAGTTAGGCCACCCTACATGTTGGGTATAACCTGACAAAGGTGAGCAAGAGGCCGTTCACACAGTGAAACTGTTCAAAATCCTTCTCTGCAGTATTTCTTCAGCTTGACATGATAACAATTTTACTTTCACTTCCTGTTCCTCTTCTACCTTTAAAAGAATAAGTAGTGATTCAAGACCATTATAACAAAGAAAATCATCACCATCGAGCAAAACCCTCAGATTGGCTTAGTTGCTGGAGATCTTGTTTTTCCCATTTATTTTCAGAGATATGATTTTTACGACGATTTTTTGTTCACAGTGTTTTGTGGCGTTTCTGATCTCATGAAAGATAGGAAAAGGCTGCATGTTCGTTCATTCTGTAATATAGAACTAGTAGTTCTCTTCTTTTTTCTTTTATAAAATATCTGGAGTCTAGCAGATGAAACTGTGTCCTCATACCAAAGCACAAACAAACTCAGTAATTTTGAGAGCTGTGAAGATTTGAAATGTGGGATTCTTTATTTAAAGTGGAGAATAAATTATAGCAAATATGGGTGTAGAATGCAAAGTTTCATATTCTGAAAATGCCATATGTTCTGGCTCCCAGGGCTTAATGGTGAGTCCTCAGTGCCCAAAAGATTTCTGTTCATCCACTCAACCTTCGACATTTGTTCTGTCTGTCCTTTGAAGGCTACATTTCTTTCCCGAGCAAATAAACTTGATCTCTAGTCTCAGTATCTTCAAAGATAACTTACGAGATGCTAGAAGGTTTGTGGGTACTCTCCCAGTGTTTTCCTTAATCCATGTTTTTCTGAAGGAGAGGACTGGAATGTGCATGTTTTGAACTTTGCTGCAGTGATTTGAGATGAAGGGACTTGGTATATGGATATCCAGTTTTTAAAATTGTCCTTTCCTTATTTATGCTAACATAAAATTAGAGACCAAGCCCAAGGTTTAGAAAGCTAGCAGGGAGGCCCAAACATGTAACTTTTTTTGAAGTGTTTATGGGACAAAAAAAGTACTTCTGTAACTTTTCAGAAATTGAAATTAGCCTGTCAAGAACAGGTGTTGAATATTCTCTGAACTCCTCTCAGGGGGCATACTATTCAATACAGTGATCTTCCATGGACCTCTCTGCTGGATTCACTGCTGAAGAGCAACTTGATGGCATTTCCATCATGCTTTGCAATGCCCCACTCTACCATTCACATCCTTGAGCCAGCCACAACTTTTTTTTTTTTTCTCTTTTTTTTCTTTTTTGGTAATCAAGAAAGTTTTGTCGGGACTTAGCATACCAGAGTGAAATTTCAGAATTGAAAATTATGTGCTCTTTTAGCTCAGTGTGGATCAAGCAGTAAGTGTTTTGCGGGCAATGAGTATTTCTAGTTGTTTCTAAGAAATGGAGTTGGGTATGTATTTCACTGCTATCTGCCATCTAGCACTGTGCTTGCTGATTGTAGAGGGCTGACCGTAATCTCTACAGTTTTCCTTCCAGAACAGTTTTACTCTTCAAGGATAGTTTTTTCTCCCACTTTATTCATAACAGTGTTCATTTGTCCCAATCATGTGGACATCTGCTTTCAATCTTGGGAGTACCTTGAGGCTTCCCTCATCTGGCTCACTCCTGACCCTTACAGGAATAGGGATCAATCACCTCTCTGCCAATTAATCCACATCTTTTAAACAAGTTAAACAAGTAAAATTATGCCTCTCTGTGGACTAATCTTGATTTTATAGATATGCTGAAATGCTACTAGTATTTGTTCATTACAAGCCTGAGAAATCTCAGCTCTGCTCTTGAATCTCCATGAAATGCAGACTCTTGAAACCGTTCTGTGTAATTACATACTAATGCTGCTTTGCTTCTTCCAGCCTAATGTCTGTGCCAACATATCTTAAAGGAACATGTTCCCTCTATACATTATTTATCATCCTGTTTTTTTGATCTTTCCTATACTGAAGAAAAACAGGGCCCCCATACTAATGCATTTGATCACACAGAGGGAATGTGCATAGCATCCCACTTTCTATTTTCTGGGCTCTTAAAAGGAGTGTGTGTATCTTTTTGTTCATTTCAGCTTAAAAAAACAGCAAAAAAAAATCGATGAAGACACTTCCTACTAGTACGTTTTACTTTTCTTGTGGGCTAACCCTTTGCCTGAAACTTTTTCTTCTAGCATGGCAGGTAGATGTGCTGGTCTGATCAAAACTCTTTGGAAAGCTCAGAAATAATAACCAGTTGTAAGTTACTTTGGTTAGGAAACTGTTTTTTTCTGTAACTTTAATTGTTAGTTTGATAAATCAGACACAAGTGAACTGAAGACATGGGAATGGACTTGTTTTGTTTTGTTTCTTGTGGCAAAACATTTTCTTTTGTTTCTGGTGAAATGTCTCCTGACCACCTGCCAGCTGGAACATGACTGTGAAAAACATCTTGCTTTTAGCTTGCAGATGTAGCACTGCTTCCACCAGACTCTGCAAACTGGTGTGTGAGATCTCCTTTTTCTGTAAAGGATGTTTCTGCTGGCTCTAACTTGTACGCCTGTGTGGATCTTGTGTGAGAGTTTAACAGTACTTATCTGAGAAGGCATCTGTGACGTGTGTGAGTGACAGGGGTCAGATACTGCTTTCTGTTGTGTACCTGGCAATTCAAAGTACCAGCTCTGCACTGTGTAGAGCCCTGTTTTACGGAAAGAACTTTTGCTTTGTTCCTAGTAACAAGACTACCAGTGCTACATAGTTTGGGATCCTTGGGAAGGAAGATGTTATCATGGTGAGAAGTATCAACTTCTAGCAATGAAAGCACCTCATTTTCTTTTGCTATCTGGATTGGCTGGAACAATTTGTTCAACTTTTTCCGTAGGGACAAATACGATACCTCTCCCTTGGCTTTCTCTGGCAGTAGACACAGGCTTTGGTATCAGACAAACTTTTGGCTTGTTCAGTCCTTTATTACTGTACAACATTATAGAAATAAATCTGTAGAGTAAACTATGTCCTTCTCTTTAAAAAAGTCTCAATACCCTTGGGGGAGGAGGGCAGGGGGGGAAGGGCCAGGAACAAGACAGATGGGATGCCCATGAGAACTAAGCCACTCACTGAAGGCAACCTTAATTGGCAACTAGAAATAAGCTGAATTATCTGATTATGAAAAGGAGAGATTCTTAGAGCTAGCTTAGAGCCATTAATTTTCTTTTTTTTTGCATCGTGTAGGCCTTATCATCATCATAATCTTGCTGTCATCTGCTCTGTTACTTTCCCCTTTTCAGAATAACTTGTTTTGTCTTGTTTGCAAGGATAGTGTAAGCTCTTCAAGACAGAAATGATATTGTACTGCATGTACTTTACAGCACCTAGCATTGTAGTATGTCGACTCTGTGCTTTGTACAATTATAGTACAAACATCAAAACAGTAGTGAGAAGGTCCTTAGGGCTTTGACAGGTTGTGCCAGATTCCCTTTCTGAGACATGAAGCCATTCATTAGAATTTTTCAGTACAATTGTTTAGGGGAGAGGCATTGGTTGTTGGGTTTTTTTAGTGTTAGTTCTTTGTGTTTTGGGCAAATCAGTAGGTTTTGTGAGGTATTAATACTTTTAGGATATTACCTAAAATATTGATATTCTCTCTGATATAATCTTCTGAGCAATTGCAAAAACCCCCACAACATTTCATGTATTCTTCAAATACTGTCCTGATTCCTGCATGTCTTCTGCTCTGGAGAGAAAAAGATAAAATTATCCCACTCAATGCAAGACTTCACTGAGCCATGTGATCAGTATCAAGCTGCTGCTGTCAATGACCTAGCTGTGCAGCAGCCCTTTGGGCTGAAAATCTCAGCTGGGATAATGTGCTTGATGGCTCCTGACAGGCTTTTACTTGGGATTCCTTGATCCCTAGGGCACTGCATAAGACTGCTGTCTGCCTCTCCTTTGCTTTTCAGTTATTAGTGGAAAGAGAGTGGTTATGTGAACTCAGACACAGCATTTTTGCCAGAAGCTCTGAGGAGGTTTTGCAGCTAATGTGAATAAGGTGCTGTGAAAGAAACATTTTGAAAGTGTCTCTCCACAGAGTACATAGATTTGCAGGACTGAATTTGTTGATAAATCTTTCTGGGGAACCTACAGTAATTGCATATTTCTCATATATAGAGTGTTGCTAATGGACACAAAGCCTTTCTGTTAGTCCCTTTGTTGTCTTCCAGTCTCACCTCCACAGAGAAGCATTGTCAGAAGGGCAAACTCTCCTTCTTGTAATTTAATTTTTCCAGTCCACCTTAGAAATGGGATTTCAATACCTCCTGCCCACTGTGCATGGAGTATGTATTTTGTATGAGAGCTATGGAAGATCTGGGGGTTGTGGATAACTCTATTTTAATATTAAATTATGTGAATTTTGTCTGGAACCTGTAGATCTGTCACCCAAAGTTTTTATTATAGAATTGCTTTATGGCAGAAACGGCACTGGTATTTTGATATGACAGCCAGAATCTATGAATTCCTGATTTTCCCAAGGTATTTCTCTGTAACAAACATTACAACAAGTCCCAACCTGACAAATATGCTGATTGGGATAACTGCTGTTGAGTAAACAGCTGGAAAAAATGCATATATTAATTTCAATAACACAATTCCCACTGTAGTTTGTACACGTTGCCAATATATTTGAAAACGTAATATTTTCTTGCCTTATTCGTGAGAGTCTTACAGATGAGTGGATACTCAGATGTGTCCCTTGCAAAGAAATACAGGGGGTATAAAAAGTTAAAGAACCTTTTTGGTAAAAAGGATTATTTTGGAAGAACTGTAGCAAAGCAGTAACAGAAATTAATTTAAAGCATTTACCAGTGATGCTCTGTGTGGTAATATACTCCACGTAAGAAACTCCTCATACTGTTTTGGTGACAGAAGAATCTGCAGGGTTTGCTGAAGCATATGAACGTTAGCCCTTGATATCAGCATCTTGTCAGCACAGGGTAGTTATCCACGGTTATTCTGCACTTATACACTGACTTGACCTGCACTGTGCTCTTGCTTTTAAAGAGAGGTAATCACAATTTCCGTGTGCAGTTAATCACAATCTCTTAAAGAGGGGTAATCACAATTTCCAGTGCAGATCAGATTATGACGCTCCTAGTATAGATTCACTGGAGTAGCAGTGCAGTCTTTGCCCACTTCTTTCCTATTCCTTTACATCATGGAAATTACATATTTGCTTGTGGTCTTTTTCAGAATACCTGCAGCAGGAGCTGGCTGACTATGGAGACCTTATGTAATTTGGTATATTTTATTCTTACAGCCTTGAAGGTTGAAGTGCAACACATCTGCCATGAAATTGAGCTTCCTTTAGGTTAAAGCCAACTGCATACAGGTGGTGAGGATAGCTAATAAAACTGGAAAGAAATTTCCCAAAAGCCAGAGTCCAGGAATGTGGCAAATGGCACAAGCGTCAAGACAATATATATCTGTGTGCTTTTTCTCTGTTGAGAATTTAATGTAGAGCTCTCTCTAGCTTTAGTTTTTAACTGTAGTAAAACTCTTGTTTATGCTTCTAGTTTTTTTATTGCTTTTCATCATAGTTGCTGATATTACTAGTGCAAATTTGGGGAAGTATATGATTCCAGTTGGGAGTTAAAATCAGACTTTTGTGACTTCAGATGTATGAACTTACACAGGCTGGGAGATGAACAGATAGAGAGCAGCCCTGCCAAGAAGGCCTTGGGAATACTGGTGGGTGAGAGGCTGGACATGAGCTGGCAATGTGCATCACACCCTTTTTGGGATGTCCCAGAGTGATCTGATTAGTTTTACTTTCTCCATCAGTCTGCTTTTCTTTTTTTTTGTATTAGTGCTATTGGTTATTTCCTGCCCTATTATTGCATTTCTTATGATGCATCTCTGCTGTGCTTTTGTTTGTATCCTTGCAAAAGTGAAATGGCCCTCAAGTCAGAATTGGGGAGCTCTGGAAATCTTGTTTATCTATCTTCCACTGAGGAAAGGTCTGTAGTAGACTTTGCTGTGATGCAAATAAGGTATTCAATGCTGATGTAACTTTGACAAGCAACTTTCTCCATCTTTCTGGAAAATTGCTCAGTTGTGCTTGCTGAGTCACTGTGGGAATATATAGAAGAAAGATAAATAGTGATATATCCACCACAGATGTAGTGGGACTACTTACAGTCTTTTGCGTACGATCTGCAATGTGTATATAAAGCAGTAATCTCACTTTGTGCTTGGTCACGTGCTGGAAAGATTTGATTTCCTTCAGTTTCTCTAAGTGTTTTGAAGAAAACTGTTTTAGTAATGTGAAATTGGGAACTGGAATTCAGTAGAAATACACATGAGAATAGCAGCTTTGGAAAAACAGGAGTGTAGAAAGTTTGGTACACAGCATTTTTTCCCATATTATATGTGGAGGTTTTAAAATTATTCTTAAGAATTAAACTTGTCAAGCAGTAAGAGTACTGCTATTGGATACCTAGTAACTTCATGAATAGCAGTACTTCTCTCTGTATTACTAACTCACATGGTTTAGTTCTTGTTTTTATGAAGCACTTTGGCAGGGGTCTAGGCTACTTTGTGTGTATAGGAGATCAGTTTTAGAGTCTTGGCTTCCATCTGTCTAAACCTAGAAGGCTTTCTAATTACATTGGAATCAAGTAATGTAAGTTTGAGGAACACTTTATTTTTTCCCAGCAATATCTTTAGGGAAAGATGGATCAGAATTGAATTTGGGGTTTGTTTTTGGTTGTTGTTGGTTTGGAGTTTTTTCCCAGTTTTATGTTGTTGGAAGGACAATTTGTGTTTATTCTTAGGCTGCAAAATGTTGAGGCATCACAGAAAACCTTGAGGAGCATTTATATTTGCTTTGCTAAGAATATAGGTGTTCACTTGTGGACAAGATCAACAAATAGAAAATTCTTCCTAAATTACATGTGCCAAACTGTAAAAATCAGCAAATGTTTGCAGCAATGGGATCTGCTAAGATCCAATAATAAGTTCTTATCTTTTACGGGATAAAATCCATTAATTATGTCTGCGTCTCCATGAATATCAAACACTGAAAGCCTTGCAAGCCGGAAAATTGCATTTTAAAAATGTGGTTTACCTTCCTTTTCTTTAAAAACAAAACTAAACAATAGTGAAAAAAGCAAAAAAATCTAGTTTCTAGAAATCTGCATGTCTTCAGAGAACCTGAGATTTTCTGTGCATTGCTGTGTTGAAACCATACAGATCTCAGAATACATTAGCTTTAGTGACTTGCAATAACCACATGTCCTGCAAATTTAATGTTATTCTGTCTTCAAGTGAATTAAACAAACTGTAGCTGGTCAACACTGTAGCGAAGCAGTTGTAGTGAGCACAAAGTGGTTTAGCTAAGCAATCTCTAAATGCAGAGCTAGAATTAATGTCAAATGATGTAACTTCATCTATATTGAGGAATTTTGGCAAGGTTTATTTGTTGCCATGATGAAAATATTGGACGCTACTCAGTCTTTGTGCTATAGTTCTTGCCAAGGCAACTGAATAGGTGAGAGAGTACCAGTTGTAAATTTGTTCTTCTGAGATTATCCAGTCAGACCAAGACTGAAATGAGCAAATACAAAATCCGTTAGCATGGCACCGGTATTGAATATTCATCTTTGGAACAGGTATTCCATTACATTTCAGTACTTCATACATCATCACAGTCATAACATGATAGGGCTGCTACCTTTTAAAATAACTAAAAGTCTAGTTTATAAAACATGGAACTGTCTTCTAACAGGAGAATTCATACGGAGTGGAGGAAGCAGGGCCTTACTTATTGGGCCTCAGCTTTCTGAGAAATCAATTTGCCTTTACTTGGCATTTTACTTTGATCTCAGGAGTTCAGGATGGGTGCTGTTCCACAATAATTTTCAAATCCATACTCCTCCTTTGGTGGACATTTATGCTTTTATCTCCAGCCAATGTCAATTCCATAGCTACTTTCTGAATTGTTACATAAGAGGAAATCAGAATGTTACCTTGTGTGACTTGTGTTTTTAATAGTGTTTTTCATCTTTGTGCCATCTTCTCACCCTTGCCACAGGTTCATGGTGTGGTTTCTGTGGCATCTTGAAGCTTGTGAATGAATTCCACAGCCCGACAGGGAGGACGGAAATACCTGTTGGTTAATAAAGGAAGCCAAAGAATGGAAATCATGGCTGTATGATAATAAAGCTAACAGAGGACTGGCATCTCCCGTACCCTCAGAATATAAAGGGTTATAGAGCAGTTCGGAAGGAATTTTTTTCTTGCCCCAAAATGTCAAGTTGGACCATTTTGTAAAAATGCTAAATAGATTAGCTGGAGCATTATTAGTTTTCCTTCTGTAGTTATAAATCTGGATTGGTTTATTATTTATGTATTTAGTCTAGGTTTTGGTGGGAAAAGGCTGGGTTTTTTGAGGAAGGCTAGGTAGCAACTTGCAGAGATCTCCATAAAAGCTAGTTATAATGGTGTTCATGCAGCTGTTCCTGTGGTGTGCAACTTACAGTTTTCTACTGTAAAAACTAAATCTCTGTTTATACCAGCAAGACCTCTCCAGAGTCTCTTAAATACTGTGTAGTCTGAAATTGCCCCTGATCAGACTGAAAGAGCTGGTCATGGGTGATTGATGCTTATCTGTGAAGGCTTCTTTACTTTTCCCTTAAGCGCCTTGGAGGGCTTCTGCAGGGCTGTTTACGGTCTTTCATTGCATGCCCTTTCCCATCTTCCTGAATACTAGGCTTCCCAGCTCATAACTCTAAGAAGAAGCTTTATTTCACAGTAGAAAGGGGCCCCAATATGTGGCCTATTATATCCATATCAGCTTGCTTACCCTTTTCAAACAGCCATTGTGTTTTAATAGGGCCCTGCCTGGCAGGGGGAGTCCTTAATTCCTGCCGTGTAAGAATGGTCAGCTTGAGTTACAGCAAACTGCTGGATGCTGCTCTGATCAAAAGGCCTCTGTTTTTAAAGGTTCCCATGTCCCCACCCCTCCCCATTTGCCTTTTAATTTTTTTTAAACATTTTTTTTTAAATCCTGAGCTAATAATTCAACACAGTACGGTTATTTTAGCTTGTGATTTGCAAGCCTTGAGGTGTTAAATTACTAACCTAGCATGTGAAAAATTAAGGGAGAGGGACTCTAGAAAAGATAAAGGCTTTCTGGGTAATAACAAGCAAGCACAGCAACTCTGTTAATCCTTTCCTTCTCCAGAATCTGTAAACTGGTCTCAGAGGGTCTGATTTGCTACAAAATAACACAAGAAAGCTTGTTCGCTGCCTGTTCTGAGCTGGTTCACAGGTGCTGTGGTTCATTTCCTTCATCCCACTACATGAGATAGTCTCTGTACCATCTGTATTGTCTACCATGAATACAGAGATTCCTAGCCTATATCAAGAAGTCTGAAAACGCATAGTTAAAATTTGTCACTCCTTTCCCCCTTCCCACACCCTTCAGCTGAAGTAAACTTGAGGGAGTGAGACAGAAAGGATCTCAAAAAAATCCAGTCTCTATGTTTGCAGTGTTATATCACCCAGTCTTGCCAAAATTTTGTAGTGTTAATGATTTCCTATCTGCCTGGTTGTTAAAAAAACCAACTCTTTTCCCTTAAAGCCAGTCATCAAGACTAACTTTTAGCATCTGTTTTGTCTTAACACATTTCTGAGGAAATGCCTAAAAAGCACTGCTAATTTCATTAGAAGAAGATGGTGGTTTCCTTGAAGCTGACCTCAGTGTCCCAAGTTCTAAGATTTGTGGAATTTAAAAAAGCACTTGAAACAATGACTTTGAATTGATGAATGCTCATGGTCCTACACTACCTTCCAAGGGGGATAGCTGAAAAAACAGTCCAATGAATCGTACTGTAGTACATTTAAACCAAGAGGTGAAGAATAAAATGATCTTAAATTACATTCATACAGCAGTAATTTAATCAGTACAACAGTGATTTATTTTTTTACCCCGTTATGCCTCCAGTTTTAATTGTTCCCTCTCAGGGTTCCTTCTAGGCAAGGTAAACCTCACTTTACTATCTGAGAGCATAGCCTTGGGCAAAGTGCAATTGGTCATTTGGGGATGTTTTGTTGTGTATAAGTTATTTAAGAACAAAAATGGCCTGGTTTTTAAAGCCTTTTTTATTTCAGTATTTTCTATTGCTAGAGGTAGTTCTTTGTTACCCATTGTGGCATAGTCTCTAATCCTAATACTCCTGGTTATCCCTACTTACTGTGCTTTAGTTCACACAATGAAGCAGTCTTGGGGCTCTGGTTTCCTTTCAGATAGGGCTAAACTGGAAGATGTATTTCTTCTACAAATGAGCATTCAGTAAATGGGACTAGATTAAAACTAGTCCAGAGCATGTGTTAAGAAAAAACAAATCCTCTGCATTGTTTTTCTCTACAGATGTTTTGGTCAGTCTCAACACAGCCTCTGACAGCAGCTTTGCCTTTGAGACTACCTTGTTTTTGGTTGAGACACACAACTCTGTTTTAATGACCTAGACACTTGAGTAGCTGGCAAGAAGAAGGGGTGTGTGTATGTAAATGGTTCATGCTCAAGACACCTTCAAAATTTTTTCTTCATCATGCTGTTGATAGAAAATGAAAGCAGTTATGCTGTCAATTAAGAAAAAATGATCATTGTTGCTTGTTTTCCATTTGGGAGAGGAGGTGTCCTGTGAGCTTGTTCAGCTTTTTGCATGGTAACCAAAAGTGGTACCTGCTACAGGAACAGCAGGGTCCTGGCAAGCTCTTCCATCCTTCTCGAGGACTTGGGACTCTGCATTGTGAATATTTGGCTTTGCCTAAGTTCAGCAGGCAGAAGCTAACTGCTAAAATGGGTTTCAATTGAGATGTTACCATAGCATCCTGGGACTTTTACAGTCTATTTAGAAGTCCAAAGGTTTGAAAAGAGTACTTGAGAGTTGCTGAACTCTGGCAGGTTGCCGAAATGTAAATACACAAAAGACAAAGCCTTATGAAAGCTGCTCTGTTCAGAGAAGCAGCACCTGAGTGCTAGAATTCCCAGAAAAGCCATTTTTGAGAGCTGGGACTGTTTTATTACAGTCTCCTCCCAAACCTTTTTTCTTCCCATCACGTGCATGTGCTATCCCACAAGCATAGCATAGGCATGCTGCAATATGCAGCCCTCTCAGCAGCGGTGTTGGAGGAGACTGTTCTGGGGTCTGGCTGCCCTGGGGCATGGGAAGGAAAGGAATGAGAAAGCATCCTGAAGCCCCTACTGTAAGAATTTCTTTAGATATCCCCATCAAGTGGGACCTTTGCTTTATTATCCTCCCATCTCTTGTCTTTCTTCAGGATTTTCTCACAAGTGAGTGGAAGAAGCTGTTTTATTAACAGAATATCCAGTTGCCTAACAATTTTTGTGTGAAATATGAGTACTCACAGTAAACTGGTATTAACTAATGAACATTCAATTCAATTTGTAGTCTTGGTTTCAGCAAGACAAATAAAATCACATCATTAGTAACTGTTGTTACTCTTCTAATTTGTCTACTCTATTTACTGGTAATGTAGAGGACTGAAGCAATCATTAGGTTTGCAATAGGAGGCTTGGAGACTAGCACAGTTGTTGAAAGCTTTCTTCTGGAAGGAATCTCTTGAAGATGGCTACACTTTAAATACCTAAAAGGGGGATAAAGAGAAGTTAACCAGAGAAGTGAAAAATCCTTTTCCCTGCTTCTGGGTTCCCAAAACCATTTCTAAATGATTGAGGACAAAGTAATAACTTGTTGAGGTACCCTGGTTTTTTTCCTAAGTCTTTCTTCTTCAAATGTGCTGAAAAGCTCTGGCCACTTAACTTTGCGAACAATATGAGCTATTCAGTGAGAGGAGGACAGATAGAGAGAAGGCTGAGCAATCCTAAGGGAAGATTCTCAGCAGCTGTTCAACTTGCTGAGAATGATTGAGCTTAATGGTTAAGTTTGTTCCTTTATTGATGATATCTTGCTTTTAAGCCATTCCTCTGAGTGCAGCTTGTTTCATTTTTGTATACAGAAGGAATTGGTAAAACCATCTGTTTGCATGTTTATAAAAATCAAGGTAAGGTGCTGGTCATATGCCCTACCTACTGTTGGAACATGTGTAACAACTTTGGGTTGTCATAATTTTTCTTTCTTCCAGAAATGTTTACCTGTAAGATAGCCACATTAATGGTAGCTTCATCTCTGAGCAGCTCTTAAAAAAAAGGTGGCCAAGTTATTTTGGTACTGCCTATCTATCCATGATACAGGAATTTCAACATATATAGTTTATTCAAAATATATGGTATTCCTGTCTCTTGTAGTGATCTTGACCCTGTCTGAGAACAGATTTGTTATTGGGCTGCTTGCTGGATAGCTCAATCACGGGCTGGCTCCTTTAAGCTGAACTTTCACTACTTATAAAAAGGAATTTATGAATTAGGGTGTCTGAAATGTAGCATCTTAACTGGGATAAAATTCCAACTCCCAGGCTTGCAATCTTGAGCTTTTGGGCGAAAATACTTCCATTGTATAGTTAAACAAAATCCTCTTTTACTCAACTAACTGGCGGCACTTGGCTGTCAGCACATCCAGGTGTGCTGATGTTCCAGCATATCCACCCACTCTTTTAACTGAGTAAGCAACAAGTGATATCATACCCTTCTGCCTGGTAGGTTTAGAGCCATCCCATGCTGTAAATGCAAGTGACTAGAGTTTTTGCTTATTAGAAATAAGGAGTAATATAGTAGGGCTGTCTGCTGTGAATTAATAGTAGGTTAGCTTCATGTCTGGACCCTTCTGTTACAATTGTGCCAGGATCTACTTCCAAAATTTGCATGTACTGTAGATGTTCCGAGCAGCATAATTTTCTGCATTTAATTGTATCGTTAACAATTTTCATTTTCTTTCTCTTCCAAAATGTCTCCCTTATTTGTGTCATCTTTCTGAAAGCTTTCTGTATTACACCAAGTTTCTTCTTTTTCATCTGTATCCTCCTTTTCTCCATCAGTCTGTCAAATCATCAGTGAAACAATGCAGATCAGAAACTAAAGAAGTCATACAGGCTGTGGTTTGGGATGAAAAGATTTGAAATTCCATTTCCAGCTTTGTCAGAGGCATCTTGTGGGACTTTTTGCAAGTCACTTTACCTTACTCTGAACTTGTTCTCTCTAAGGTAGTGAGCGGCAGCACTTTGTAATGAATTTACTCACAATGATAGTCATGTAATTTTGACATATTTTGATCCAGCACATCATTTATTTATTTACTCTAATCTCTTGGGACAATGGTTGTGCTTTACTTTGCATGAATAAGATTTCATGAAATACTGAAATACTGTATTTATCCATGATATTTACAGAAAGAATATTCCCGATTCCATGATTCAAGTGTCATGGGTGTTTCTTAATCATAAGGTGATTGTACTTATTTGAGTTACCTTTCCTTCTGGGCAGGGAGGCTAGAGACTGTGTTCTGTACTACCATTCAACACATGACAACAGATTCTGTTTGCTTAGATGTGTTTGAGAACCAGGATATTAAATATGAGAAATTGTGATTCCTTTTGTAAAAATTGAATTCTCTCCACACACCCCCACACCCCCACACCCAGTTGTTACATGACTTTAAATTTTCGACAACTCTATGTGGTATAATTCTCTTTCAAATGTGAGACTCTTTTATGTACTATGAAGGATAAAGTGATTTAAAGTCTTTGTATTTAAAGAGGTGATTTAAAATTGCAAACTGAGTTAGTTCACACTCACCACTGGATTTTGTCTGTTGTGGAGATGCTACCTATGGAGAGGATCTGCTGTGATGAAAGTAAACTTGTATCTTTTCATTAATTCTCTCCTATGAGGGAGAGTTAAGCTGCTGTCCCAAGTGAATGTTTTAATGATCTCTCTAGAGTGTTTCAAAGCTTTGTCCCACTTGCATGATGCCGAACGAAATGCACAAAATCTATCTTTGAGGCAACCCTGTCATTATACCTTTTGGTATATAATGTTTGTATTTGCATTTCTTTTGTTCTTGTATGTTGAGCTTTACCATGCCCAAAGGAGAACTTCTTGCACTTCAGAGAAACCTTTGTAAGACAAATGTTTGCTGTAATAAGTTAGCCTAAAGTGCTTACAACTCGTATTTTAGAATTTTATACTAATATACAAAAACATGAGCATCAAATTGAAGATCCATCATAATGACCAGCTACTCTTTTCAAAATGCATTAGTGCAAATTGTTGTTTAGTGATGTGTTAATCAACTTTTCATCACAACTGCAGTAAATTTTATATATCCAATAGTCAATTTTCAGTAACCTACAATGATATCTTGAGGCTTCTCTTAAAGAGGATTTGTTTTGTGGCTTTGAAGAAAACTGTAATGAAAATAGCAGTGAAGTTCAAATGGTACTAAAAGAAAGGGCATCCTCTGGTCAAATAAACAGTTACTCTTGGCAAACCATTTTCCAATGGATTGTTTTCAAATAAGTGGGTCTTGGACACTTCTTGCTGAGATTCTTTAGAATTAATTTTACTTTCACAAACCTCTAATTTCTATAATTAAATTTCAGTGTGTGGTTTTTGCAAATGGTCTTCTGTCTAGAGAACACATGGGTATATACTTTGGAGATTTGGTTTCACAAAATGTAATGGGCAGTGGTTTTCTTGCTGTTGTTCTAGTTGTTCCCAGAACATTCATGTTGGTTCAGCTTTCTAACATTCTTGTTTTGACTTTATGTCCACAGTTTTAACAGCGTGCGGCAAGGAACACACATTTTGTTCCGTGAGTTCAGCTTTGTTCAAGCCACCCCTCATAACAGAGCGTCTTTTCTTCGGACCTTCTGGAGGTGTTTCCGAACTGTGGGGAAAAATGGAGGCAAGTATTCCAGCATCTGCTGCTTGACAAGAAAATCATTAGCCAGGCTATTAATGCACTACAAATACTGACCCTTCGCATTGTGTTCTAATATTCTAACAGTGTTAATGGGGAGACGCCATCACATTTCCCTGTGGAATGGTTTAAAATGGCTCCCAAAAACCAGCAGTGTAGAAGCACCTTGTTGCCAGTGCTACTTCTGTTACAGAACAGCGTATCAAGCAACAGTAGAGCAGAGGGAGGACATTGTGAGCCTGTGCATTGAGATGGATAGGAAAAAAATGTGCTGGAGGTTAGTGTCTGGGACCCAGAAAAGGTTAGAATATTGGGTGTGGAGCGTGAGGGAAGGGGGTGCCGAGATTCTCAGCCAGTTAGGCTCCTGAGTGCTTTCAGTAGGAGCCTGCAGGAGGTTAGGTTCATAGTGTTCTGAGGCAGTTAATGCTGCCACCCGAGCTGTGCCTGAATAGTCCTGCCATAGGTCCTAGATGATGCTGCAGAACCCTGATGGCTGTGGAAAAGGGACCAGTGACAACTGTGTGACCTCTTTCCCAACCCCAGCCACAAGGAAAAAGCTCCAGTGCCAAAATAAATACTCAGCACTGTGCTATCATGTCTAGCTATTCTTATATTGCACTTGGTATATTAGGTACTACAGAACTGGCCAGAGTTCAAAATAAACTCCTGTAACTGGATGCAAGGAAAATTATGTTTTGTTTTACTTTTTAATTTAGTATTTTAAGCAAATACACTGAAAGTTGCTGTACAAATATGAATGTTGGTGGGGTTTTTTTTACTATAAGTCTCATTTTTTCAGGCTATTCAGCCTCATTTCTTCTTGCAGGAAAAACATCTCTTAAATACAGATAAACGTTGCTTTCTGGCTAAGCTTTGCAACACTTCTGCTTTTGATGAACAGAATTTGCCAGACCGTGAATAAGACCTTTTTGACATATGCCATCTAGGTCTTTGGCAATTAAGCAATCACAGTTAAACATGACAAAATCTGTAGTAAGCTACTGAAGTAACTGACCATGATATCTGTACCACCTTCTTCCCAGTGAGAGGTAGTTATGTTATAAATAATTTACTTTAGTTCAGGGATAATATTTTAAAGATATCAGGTAAATTATACTAGTTTAACAGTATGCAGTAAGGGCACATCTGATTTGAGATCAGGTCATAGTCAGGAAAAATAAAATGTAGACTCCTAGAACATAGTTCTGTGTGGGAGTTAGAGATGATAGTGAAGAAGTCCTCCACCAGAACTGCAGCTGTTAGTGGTAAACTATATTGAAAAATTGAGAAGCAGCTCTCTGATGCAAAGTGTCCACTGCAGTACTTTCAGTGCAAGTTTTCATAAGGCTTCATTCACCCAGCACTGACCTCAGCCAGAGCAAGGGCACTTGGATTTGTTGAAAAGAATGGAAAAGTTTTAACTTCATAGGATCTCCTTTCTCTTTAACTTTTAGTAGTTTTATGTGAGTATGAAAATGGTCATGGAAGAAATTGTAATCACCAAGGTACTTTGAAAAAAAAGGGTAATAAGCACAGGAACAAAAGCTCAGGTGGATGTTCCTAAGCTCTGGTTGTGGCCTAAAAGGAGTTCAGTGTATATTTTTCTAATTTTGAAGTCCAGTAGTTTCACTTTTTAGTCTGAGTAAATATTATATGTTTAACTGTATATTTATGCATCTACATTCATTTTCTTTTTATACTAACTAGAGACAGAAGTGCAACACTTTAGATAAATTACTGCTGATATTTTCATCCACTTAGTCCAGTTTCTTTGATTCTCTAGCCAGAATTATGGACTTGATATTTTTCATTTCAGTTTTATTTGCTATCAAATTTTTTTGTGCTCTACCTGTGTGTATGTAAACTCATAACATTCATGGCCACTTAAGAATTAAACTCATTTACTGAGAAGCTGAACCTGTGCTGTGTGGTGGGTGAAATATGGTCATTGCCGCACTCAGGCATAGACTAGAAGCAGATTTTTTTTCTTGCCTGTGTTTGCATGAGGAACCTATGCTGGAGCAGACTTCTGGAAGGATCTGTGGAGAGAGGAGCCCATGCTGGAGCAGCTTTGCTGGCAGGACTTGTGACTTCATAGGGAACTCAAGCTGGTGCAGTGCATTCCTGTAGGACTGTGGCCCATGGAAGGGACCTACTCTGGGCAATTTGTGATGAGCTGCAGCCCTTGGGGGAGGGTATTCTGCTGCAGAAGTTTGTGGAGGAGTGTCTCTCATGGGTGGACTGCCATACTGGAGCTGGGGAAGAGAGCAAAGTGATAGAAATGGCAGACGCCATCTGTGACAAGCTTCCTGGTTTCCTAATGTCACTTGGGGGTGGAAAGGTGTTAAAGAAATCAGGAGTGAGGTTGAGCTCAGAAAGAAGGCAGGGCTGAGCAGAGGGTTTAAGATTTTGTTTTATTTCTTACCATCCTACCCTGATTTCATTGGTAATAGATTCAATTTCATTTCCCCAAGTCAAGTCTGTTTTGCCTGTGGTAGTAACTGGTGAGTGATCTCTCCCTGTCCTGCTCTTGCCCCTTGAGCATTTGATTATATTTGCTCTTGATTGTCCAGTTGAGGGGGGAGAGTGACAGAGCAGCTTTGGTGGGCACCTGGTGTCCAGCTAGGGTCAAACCACCCAAAGGAGATAGGTAAGTTATGGAGTCCTAGTAAGAAATTCTGTTCATGGTTATATACTATGCAGCAGAGCATGGGACAAACAACCTGCTGTTTCTGAAATTAGTAGCAATATAGCTTGGGCTAACATAGGAATATTGCTTTTGAGACCTGAGCTAGAATTTCTGCATTTGATGCCCTATGTTAGGTGTTTGCAGTGTTATTCATCAAATGGCTGCTTTATGTCGATGGAATTTCTGTGCACAGAAAAGAATGAAAATCTACCTTTTGTTTTCTACAGCATGATTGTGATCTGCCCCAGTTTTCTCTCTGTGTTTGTTTCTGGGCAGGGATTTCTCCATTCTTTGTAACTGATTTATGTCTGTGGAGAACTATGAAGGCATCTTTTGTCCTCCTTTGTCAAAAGTATTACATTCACTAACTTCTATGTCTTCTAGGATGTTCTTGGTTTTATTTATTCCTTTGTCATAAAAGCGTTTACTGCTGTTTCTCCCTCTATCATTTACTTTAAATTTCATTCCAGACTCAAATTTCATGTTTTAAGAGTGAATGGTGGCTTTTTCTTAATTTTCTCCATCTGTGGAGGGTATACCTGATAAATGACATAAATGCCACCCTATGAGGATATATGTCCACCTAATAAATAACTTACATCAAAGCTTGTACCTTGGAGGGAAGCAAGGGGAGAATATTAAAGATGTAAGATGATGCAATTTCCAAGCTAATGCAAACTCACAAAACCCCAAACAAACAAAACCTCCATCTTTTCACTTCTGAGTGTGTAATTGGGATTTTAGAAAAGTAGATAAAATCATGCAAGTAAGTTAAGTGATTGCTTAATCTGGCTGCTAGCTGATCCTCCTTGATGCAGGGAAATTTACTGCTTTGTCTGTCAGTCTTGACCATGCCTGACTTGGAATGTGATATCATTCACTCAAGCAGATGCATCTAGCCATGAGTTCTCAAATGGCCAATAATAGAGAGATCTGTCTGAACACAAGCAGTGCTTGAATGTAACAATCTGTGTGTGTGCAGAACCATGTATACAGTAACTGAAATACGCTAACATTACTGTTTCTCTTGGGAAATTGCTGTAGATGTTACTTTTCTACTTAATTCCTTATCCTTTTGAATTACTAGGAAATAGATCTACATGGAAAAATATAGCAGATGTTATGTTACTTTTCTGTGATGTTAGGTCTGTTATCAGTTCTGGTTACATTGACCTTTTTAAGTGTTTTTGTTTGGAGACTAGATGTATTTTTCCTTTTGTCTCTGAATAGCAAGGGAAAATTACTAGCTTCAATAAATGTGATGGTAACACTTAAAAAAGTAAAAGTGAGTTGTTTGTTAGTTTATTTTTTCTTATGGGGATTTCTTTTTGGTAATATGCTGGATCCATTTTACAGGATTTTCCAGTGGTTTTAGAAGCTTAGTAAGATGCAGAGTTCTATTTTCAAGTATGCATAAGCATATCTGGGATTCCATGCATTGAGAATGTGATACCAGGACTAGAAGGAAACAGATGAATGTAATACAGTGTCAAGAAACTGAGGCTTCTTGTTGAAAAAAAACTTCACAGAATTTCTTATGTAGAATATGCTGAGTTGGAAGGGACCCATGATCACTGAATCCAGTTCCCGGCCTTGCGCAGGACAACTCCAAGAATTGCATCATGTGCCTAAGAGCATTTTTCAGATGCTTCTTAAACTCTGTCAGGCTGGTGCTGTTGCAGCTTCTCTGGGGAGCCTGTTCCAGTGCCTAACCACTCTCTGGGTGAAGAACTTTTTTCCTAATATCCAGCCTAAACCTCCCCTGACTCAGCTTCACATCTTCTCATGTCTTCCTTGAGTCTTGTCCCTGGTCATGAGAGAAGAGATCAGTGCCTGCCCCTCACTTCCCGTTGTGAGGATGCTGAAGACCACAATGAGATTTCCACTCAGTGTCTTCTCCAGGCTGAACAGAGCAAGTGACCTCAGCCACTCCTCATTTGGCTTTTCCTCCAGACCCTTCATCATCATTGTAGCCCTCATTTGAACAATCTGTAATAGTTTTATGTCTTTCTTGTACTGTGGCGCCCAAAACTGCACAGAGGGCTCGAGGTGAGGCTGCCCCAGAGCAGAGCAGAGCAGAGCAGTGGACAATTCCCTCCCTTTCCTGACTTCAATGCTGAGCCTGATGCACCCCTGGACATGCTTGGCCTTTCTGGCTACCAGGGCACTGCTGACTCATAACCCACTTTCTGCCGACCAGGACCCTCATGTCCCTTTCCTGTGGCACTGCTCTCCAGCCTTTTGGTTCCCAGTCTGTCCACACAGCCAGGGTTGCCCCATCTCAGGTGCAGAATCAGGTACCTGCCCTTGTTAAACTTTTTATGGTTGGTGAGTAACCAGACATCTGATTTGTCAAGGTCTCTCTGCAGGGCCTTCCTGCCCTTGAGAAAGTCAATAGCTCTGCCCAATTTAGTATCATTGACAAACTTACTCAGTATTCCTTTGAGTCCCACAACCAGGTCATTTATGAAGATGTTGAGAACTGGGCCTAAAATGGAGCCCTGAAGAACCACACTAGTGAGAGGTCACCAGTCTGTTACCCCATTCACTACAACCCTTAGTGCCCTTCTTTTGACTTGTACCAATGATACAAAACACGTACAGAGGTGGTTACAGGACAGCTAGTGTTTGTTGAAGCATAGTGATCAGTTAGCAACAGATTTCTCCCAGAGGAAGGCAGAATGGCCAGACGTCTTGTTTTTCCTCTGCTTGTGCTTAAATTGACCTCTTGGAATCTATCTGACCTGCTCTTTTGAATTGTCTGTTCCTCAGGACTCTTTAATTAAAACTGTGCTTTCTCAGTTTAAACGGCCCCTCCCCTGCAGAGTTCTGCTGTGAAGCCTCATAAGGTCAACATATGCCTTTCCCAACCCCCATGGCTTTCATGTCTTGTTGGTTCTCTGTTTTTAATTAAAAAGATTTTTCCTTAAATGCTTTCCAGCCAATTAGAGAAATTTTGCACTGAGAAACTTGTTCCAGGCCTGATGTACTGAGAAGTGAACAGAAAGCTCAGTCAGAACCATTGGCACTTCTTTTCTAGAGCTCCAGCTTTCTTTGGTGCTTTTCAACAGCTTTTCTCTTTTTTCTTTCTTTGTACCTCCCCACCCCCTCCCAATTTAGAACTGCTTCCAGCAAAAATAGCTGTTGTTTGATACCTTAGATAGAGCACTGAAATGTGAAACTGCTGCAGAAAGTATGTTAGACTATATTGCCTGAGAATCCTTTTTGTAGACACTTGCCTCCCCTTCCGACAAAAGATACTGTTACTGTTCATATTGAAATAAAATCTTATAAAATGTGTGTCTTTCACATTCATCACATGGTGTGATGGCTACCTCTTTGCTTCTGCACACTTGAATTAGGAAATTGGAAGCCTAGCTATCTCTGGAGCTTGTGGAAAGGGGGGTTTACCACAACCAAGCATACAATCTATGTCATGAAATAAGAAGAGTGGTAAGCCTCTATGACTAGCTGTACTTGAGTTTGCCAGGAGTTTACAAAAATTAAAGAAATGTTTTATCTATATAATACATATAACTTGGATGTTGAGAAGAGCTAGATGGACCACTGTTCTCCCAGCTCAATTTTGAACGATGCTATTTTAATACATTTTTGCAGACAAGATTACTTTCCTGAGGTTACAAAATCCCTTCCTTTGCTAGTGTCATTCTAATGCTTCCACGTGTTATTCTTTGTATTAAATTACTCTGCTTTTTTTTTAATTCCCTCGCTTGTAAGCTTTTAGACTATCTCCATTTTTAGCTTAGCCAGTCTCTGCTAAGTGAGGTGTTTAGAACAATATGGTGACGGTCACAGTAAATATCCAAATCTTCTTTTCGTTCTTTTTTGTTATTAAAACCAAATTGGATTTATATACCATGTTACTGTCGGAAATCTTTTATGAGTCAGTGAGGTCTCACAGCATGTCCTAAAGATAAGTAAGCTGTGAATTTTAATGCAATGTTCTCTGGAAATTCATTCTGCGGTGAAATAACCTTGGCTGAAATGATTGATCTCCAACCTTACTCGTGTCACAGTTCCTTCGTGCTACATTTACAGCTGTTACTATTTATGATTTATCAATGTAGCTCTGCCTGGAAGCACTCATGATTCTGGAGTATCAGTACAAAGGATTTCTGAAACTGGCGAGAAATAAGTGGAGGATTACATTTTAGAGATGGTGAGATATATCTACAAGCCATTGTAAGTTAAAACATCTGCATTACATAGATCTAAAACACATTGCAGTAATCATTTGTAGAAGTAGGTCAGTGATGGAGTCTTCAGCTAGTCTTTCCTTGAATTCAGTTCATGCCATTCTGTTAAGGCAGTTTGTGAAATTAAATGTCGTACACTGAAAATCCTCCTTGTCTAATCTGGTTTGGGGTTTATTTTTTGCCCAGTATTTTATTTCTTTTTCAGCTGTCTCTGAGCATGTACCAGCTCATCTTAATATTCAAATGGGGTTTTTTCCATGTTACAGATGTATATCTCTATTTTTTTTTAGACCAATAAACTTTTCTGTTTGTTTTCTAATGTTTTCTGGCTATTTTGTGTCTTTTGACACTTCTTCACTTGTTGTGTCATTGGCAAATTAAATTAATATGTTCTTTCACTCAGTTGAGCGAAACATTTAAATAAGCAGTGATCATTGTTGCATTCTGCTAAGCAATTATCCAAAAATTCAACTGGTAATTTTTATTACTATTTGCTTTGCAGTCTTCTGGCAAGTTTCCCTTCCCTATGACAGCATTCCTATTCAAACCAACTGAAATGGATTTTTTTAATTAAGACATTTTTAGGTTCCAATATAGTCTTGAAGAGTTAGTATTACAAATTGTGGTGAAGTTCCCTGGAACAAAACTAGTTCCAGATTGTTTGACCTGGCCTGGGATTCTGAATGCTCCATGTTTTCTTATATTAAATAAACTTTGTCTATCTCTTCTCTCACTTGTGACATGTCTTGAAAGATGATCTGCACACTCCTTATGCTTAGGCAATTGTCCAGCAGAATGTCTATGAAGCCTTAGTTCCATTAATTAGTATGTTTTATAATATTGCTGATCTATTCTTCAGCAGCAGAGATGGTGAAAGGGAGAGAGAGGTAGAGAAAGTAGATGAAAGTCTTGTTTTATCTCAATTCCTTATACTGTGGCTTTCTGCAAAGAGGTTTTAAGAGAAGTCTCTGTGAAGCCCACATCTGCTTTCAGCCCAATGTTGGCTCTTAGTCTGCCCTGAGAACTGAAAGTGACTAAACTGAGGAACACATTATCTTCATCCCTTCTCTGTGAACCCTACAGCATACTTCTGCCCATGCTGTTGGCGTCAGGTGTCTGTCCATGCTGTGTAATGCAATGTTTATCTAGACAACAAAGTTCGGGATTTGTATTTCCATATGGTAAAATTCAGTGCTGTCTCAAGATACTAGCTTGGGACCTGGAACTTGCAGAGCTATGTTGCTCTGACAGCAGCCTGAGCATAGCTGATATGTCTCAGCAGATCAGCTGACATATGGGGAGTGTTGTTATGGTGTGTCTGCGCTCATTTCAGTGGAATAAACTCTAGTATCTCTGTGTTGAGCTGCTGTGAGCGGCGTAGATGCAATCTGAGGAAGAAGGCTGTGAAGGAGGAATGCGTGTTCAGCAAGAACAGAAGAGCAGGAACTCTCCTTTACACACATGCAATTAAGTCTTTGACATAGCCTTGGTAGTAGGAGTTATCATTTTAAGTGAAGAGATAACTACCATTTTGTCCAGCTGCACAAAAAAATCTCTGAACAAATAATTTTTGTGTCTTTATCATCCCAGGTTCTTCTTCAGCTTTTTCTCTCTCATGGTCTTGTTATTTATAGTTTCCATCACTACACATTCACTTCCTAGCTTTCCTGAATTAACCCAGCTGATTTATATAGTGTGCTCCTGACTCTACAATACGTATCTCTCGTTGGGTCGAGCAGACCTGACCTATATCTAGGAGGTTTTTTCTGTTTGTTCATTGGGAACTTGCAAAACTACTGTTTCTAGCCCCTTGTTCATCCATTTCATCTGTTAGTTATCCTCACAAAAGCTTTACATTCACTTATTTTGATAAAATAAACTTGGAAGTGCCATTTATTCCTTTTAAGGAACTAATTTTTCCCTGTGTTGTTAAAAGGACTGACTGAATTTCTGTTTCTCTAATTACATAACTGAACTCTTCCAGTAAGCCTCTTCTTGTTAGGCAAGATAATTCGATCCTAGAAACTTAAAACCTTTCAGGAAGTCCTTACATTGCATTTTGTTTTGAGACCTTGGTTCCATTTGGTATGCCCATGTTTGACTAAAGTGTGATTTTGAATTAAGTAGAGAAATTCTTGCATCGTTTTAACGTTGCCTTACCTCAATAAACATCTCTTTAGTCTGGCTTAAATCAATATGATCATGTATAAAGTTGTTGTATATGATGAAAAGGATTGTTGGCTTATATTTTGTTATGCCTCTTTCAAAGATCCTAGATGGGTATCAGTAGAAGTGATCTGCATGCATGATTAGTACTTTGATATGCTACTACTACTCTGTGAAATGGAGCTAAGGTACTACTATGGAAAACCTGTAATCTGCAAATGAGTTATGAAATGTTGTAGGTAATATTTATAAGTTAAGCTTGATCGGTTTTGAATTTGCTGCAGGACATGATTGTGGTAATGTACAGTCTGTGATACCTTCCTTCATAACCTGATCTGAGAGTGATTTGCATTCTGTGCTCCTAAGCATGAATCTTGTAACTTCTGTTGGAAAAATGAGCCTTACTTAAATATCCATCTCTTCTTGACCCCTTTTTCTCTTTAGAGCCATATCCCATAGGATTCTTTCAAGGAGATCTCGGAAGTCATTAAATCTGCTCTCCTGAAATCCAGGGCTGTGGTCCTTCTAATTGCCAGGTAGATATATTTCTGAAACTTTTCTAAAATGGTTTTAGGTATAAAGAAAAAGACCTTAGAAATATTTCAGGCACAGGAAAAGCTTACACAGAAGTTCACACTTTCCTGGATTGCAATGTCAGTTAGCCAAAACCCAAAAATCCATAAAATAAAAGCTTTGTTAATTCTAGTGATTGCATAGATACTTGTCAAATCTTGTCTTCTCTGAGGTTTTCCTGCATTAAGGTTCAGACCCAGAAAGAGTAAAAATTTACATCAGCTAATTTAATGAATTTGTACAGCTTCTCCAACAGAACTTGGGTAATACTTGTGATGCAGTAGCCTGGCATTTCTCAACAGAAGAAGCTGTAGCATCAAGTGGGGCTAGAGAGTACGCAGACTATACAATAAACCTAAAGGAAACAGAACATTTGAAAAGAATTTTTTTTGTTTGTTTGGAAATGAATGTTTGTGAGGTTCCAAAGTGTTACTAGTGTTCATTTTCATAGAGGGTAGGGAGAGATGTCAGGAAAGGCAATGCTATCCTGAATAGAATTTTAACTCTTCCCCTTTAGTTCCTTTGTGTAGGACCAACTCATTTCTGAACTATATTCATCCCCTTCTCTAGTCAGCTCTTTACCTTGCTTATATTTTTACTATTTATCTGTTTTGATCATCTGTTTGTCAAATATTTGTTTCCTTCAAGCTATGGTGTCTGCTTCTCTGTTACTACTTTTCTCCCTACTCTTTCTGCTCCAGTTAAGATATTGCATATTCAAAGTGCTCCTCTACTCTTCAGTCAAATTTCCCTTATATAATTCTTAGTATAACTTAAACATTATCTGAAAAGAAGTCAAGTTGTCAGTGCTTTAGGTGTGCATCACTATCTGATGTCAGAAACAAAGCTTTTTCTTTATTTCCTCTTTCTCATCCCCATTCCCCATGCTGCTATTAGGTATTTCTTCATTCTGCCGGCAGAGGCAGAGGCATAGGTGTGCTGTGGAAAGTTACAGTGCAAAGTAAATGCTAGTTAACATGATTAGGATAGGGAGCAGTTAATATTGCAGCTTATTCCTGAAAGAATTTATTTTTTTCTGTCTACTTTGATTGGAAACTTCTCTTATCAAACCCTTGAAATGACTGAGCAAGTGTAATTGTCCTTAAGGTGCTGAGAAGTGTTTCATGGCTTTCTTCTGTGATGGACAGGACCTCAAATGTGATGTTTTAATTTCAGAATGATGATTATTGATAACACTTTTCTGTGTCTGCTCTCTAAGGATCTCCAGGTATTTTACAGATATTAAGGAATGAAGCTTCCCAAAATTCTTGACAATACTCTTCAGAAAGTGAGACAGGGAAATTAAGTAATTAGCTGAAGTTCACATAGTCAGAGTTCAAGATGTTTGGCCTTTTGATATATTAATTCAATTTTATATACTAAAGTTGTATCTTTTGCAGATACAGGATTGTTTTACCGTGAAACAAGTAGGAAAACACACATATGTTAGTATGAAGCAACATTATCTACATAAATTGTTTTAAGAATCTAGAATATTTTTTTCTTTTTTAGATATTTTGAGACTACTCCTCTTATTCAGAATAGTAGATCACTGTGCCTGACTGTGTGGGATGATGCAGGATGTATTTGTAGTTTTTTTGAAGTTTGATGTTACAGCCCCCTTTGCTACAAACTTTTCTCAACAAAGTCTTCAGAGCAAGATAGAAATCAGTTTAATTAACATATGTCATCAAGTTCATCATCTCTGTTGTAGAACCACATGCTCAGTATTATTTTCCTGACAATTCTTCACTCTTCAGGACGGGAAGGTTATTTCATGTGTGTGTAATACCAATGTGTACCCTGTCTGAAAGTGCCTTGGTTCATAAGCAGTCTGGCGCTTAACTGGTAGCTGTATTACTTAGAAAGCCAGTCTTGGTGTACAGAAGTTGCTGCCTTCTAAAGTAAAATTGGCAAGAGATTTTCCATTTTGAAGGTGCTCAAAATAGAAACTACTTTGTATGCCGAAGTATATTCTTTATTCATCTTCCATCATTGTAAATTCAGACTATTTCCCTTTTATACAGCGATTGCTGTCTTTTGTTGTTTTTGCTTAGCTTCAAAGTACTAACTAGTAGAGTCTTGTTCAAGCATGTTGTTCTTCAAGGGACCACCTTATAAAATAGAAGACTGTTCTTTCCCCTTAGGTCCAGTCTACTAGGCAAGTTGCATACAATGTCTAGTGAAAGATTTCTTAAACATATCTATTCTGTGAAGGGCCATCTTTTGAGTTCTGTGATTTAAAGAGTAAAACAATGGAGCTTAGAACTTGATCTGGCTATGTCATGGCTTGCTATTTATCTGGAAAAACAGACTTAAAAGCTGAACTCTGGTTCTCAAACCCAGCAAAGTGGGATTTTGGCATTTGCTCTGAAGAGGCTGCTCCATGGGAAAGTTGAGTATGTGCATGATGTAGCTAAAGCCAAAACTAGAGAATACCTGCTGAAGCTTGTCCCTTGTTACAGGCTGTGTACATCATGTCTTGTCCTGTGACTCTACAAGTTTGATGCCCAAACTCGAAACCTAATTCATTTCTTTGGTAGTCAGCAGAGAGTGTCTGATCCATAGGGTAGTTTTGAATAGCTCGGATGAGCTTCTGGTCACTATCCTTCTGTTGTTTACACTAGGAGTTTAGGTAGAGTAGCCTTTTCATTGGGGCTCTAAGTTTGGAGCTTGCAGAGAAGCAGCATAGAAATTACACTTTGCATTTCAAACATTTTCTGTTTTGAGGATCAGTATGTTAAACCCTTAACAAAATGTGTCTTTCTAATGATGCTGTGTTAATTTATTCTGGCACTCACTATTCTGTAAAGATCATGAATATATTTTAGGGGAGTGTTTTAATCCATGATGCTTTTTGTTCCTTATAAATCTTCCCCAACTTTTGTATCTAAAGTATCCCCTAAGTAAAGCAAGAGGAAGTGAATAATATATTAAATCTTACTAGACTGGAGGAGTTAAGAAACAAATCAATGGTCACCGAAATCAAATTTGTGATCTCTTCAAGTATTTCCTTTGAACCCCAGTTAAGATATCTTGCAAAAATAATATTAAAGAAAAAAAGTCTAGTAAAATATTCTTTATCTATTTCTTGGTACGTAAACACTGCTAGCTTTAGCAGAGTGTGGTGGGTTGACCCTAACTGCCTGCCAGGTACCCACCAAGGCTGCTTTCTTGCTTCCCCTCCTTAGCTGGAGAATCAAGAGAAAAATATAACTAAAGGCTTGCAAGTCAAGATGAGGATGGGGAGAGATCACTCACCAGGTAGTGTCATGGGCAAAACTGACACAACTTGTGAAAATTAATTGAATTTATTACCAATGAAATCAAGAGTAGGATAAAGAGAAAACCAGGTCTTAAAAACACCTTCCAGCCAGCCTTCCCTTCTTCCTAGGCTCAAACTCATTCTGGATTTCTGTACCTCCTTGCCCCACTAGAGCTTTAGGGATATTTCTGCTTTTATGTCCAGAGTACTTACCTCCTGCCCCTCCTTGTGCACTGGCCTTTGTGTGAGAGCTGTTTCTCTCACATAGTCTCACTTCTCTCTCCAGCTGCACCTCTGCAGTTTGGGATTTTTTACTCCTTAAATATGTTATCCCAGAGGCACTACCATCATTGCTGATGGGCGCAGCCTTGGCCAGAGATGGGTTGATCTTGGTTTGGGCTGGCACTGTCTCTGTCACATTCGGGGGTGAGGCTTCTTAAAACTTCTCGCACAAACTTTCCATGCATCTTCACCCACTACCACACTACCAAAACCTTGCCACACAAATCCAATACACAGATGCAGCAAATAAACAGGGTTATTAAGAGAAGCAGTCTTTAAAGAGGTAATATAGCTACTGAAAGCTTTGTTTATTATTTCTTTTGTCTTTCTCTGTTGGAAGAATGTATCTGGAACATCCCTATACACACCCAGAGCCTGGAGCTTTGTTTTACAAGGTCTTATGCTGATTTAAAATAAATTAGTTCTTGTGTACTCAAATATTATTTCGGATAATAGGCATGCTTTGGGTGTATATAAAGGCAATTCCTAGTCAGACAGCTGATACTCAATAGGGGTTTGAACTGTTTCTTTCTTGGTGCCAAGTGGAAGATGTCAGCATTTTCCTCTGTTCTCTGCTGTCCTTGTTGTCCTTAGTTTGCTGGAACAAATATGGGATAAGCAAGGAAATTCAAACTGGCAACTCCTGAATCCTAATCCTGTTAATCCGTATTTTTGGCAAATCCCTTAATCTCACTGTACCTTCATTTTTCTATTTATAACCTGGAGTTACACCTGTTGTATTGAATTAAGTAATCTTTGGACATAAAAGTGTTGGCTGGATCAGTACAACTATTTAGCTATCTGTATAGATCAAATTTGATGGAATCAAGGTCTTAATGAACACTCACTTTTTTGTTAGTGGTAAACAGTTAATTTTAGACAGATACATGTAAACTTGCAGCTGCTTTCCATTAAAATAATTTAACTATTTTTTGAATACAGAAAAAAGAGTAAAACATTATGAACATTTGAAATGTAAAAACTTTAACATAAAAAAGCCTTTAATATCAGTCTTTCTTCTTGTCTTTACTCCCCACCTCCCCCAGTTCAGACTCAAAGTTTTTTCCTATGGGAATTTTCCTGCCTTTTAACAGTTATTTGGATGATATTAAAATCAGTTCTGGAGGAAGGGAGGAAAGGCTTTATGATAGAACTGGATTTCAAGAGTTATATCTGTTCATGTGAAAACTAACCAAACCTGCAGAGAGTAAATATGAAAGTGACGGCTGTTTGTTGTGGTTTGATTTCACAGGATTGTCACACACAATGTACAGAATCATCTTGAAACCTTTCAGACCTGGAAGTTTCAGAAGAGTGTAAGGTGTACCTTTCTTCTTAGCCCAGTTGTTAACATTTGCTCCTTTGCCTTTTCTTACTCTCTTTGTATTTGAGCACTTTCTAAGTGTTTAATATAAAATCAAGTGTTCAAATACATCCAATACTTAATATGTGGATATTTATATGTTTCTAATTTGTACAAACTGAACATATAAAAAATGTAAAAATTCAGATTAGGAAAGTGTCATCATACAAACAAATCTGTCTTAATTACCTTTGATTTTGTGAGCATTTTTTGTGTAACAGAGATACAAGTAGAGAAGAATTTCACTTTTTACTCACTTATGACTACCTTGAAGGGCAGAGACCTTACTGTTACATCATTTCTAAACAATGGCTCTAAGATATTTTTAGAAGAAGCTTAAGTAAGTGTTAAGTTCATGTAATATTTTAAGCAGCCTCAAGACACTGGATATTTGCTTGCTACTAAGTTAACTTAAAATCTTGTTTTCAGACTATAGTAGCTTTTTGAGGAAATACAAGCAAAAATATTAAATAAAGAAATACAGAAAAAAATACTAAATACTAAATAATAGATTATCCCTCTGCAGAAGAGATGATTTAAAGAAAATATCAAGAGAGTTTTCTTCAAAATACTGCAGTTTACAGTTTTTGAGGTATCCAGAAGTGACTTTTCTGTTCTTCAGGAACCTTGTTCAGATCACTTTGAACTTAAAGTGGTTTCAAGGTAAATGCAGATTTGACAGATATTATTATCCTTGAGCCTTAAAGAAAAAGTAGTATTTTATTTGTCTTCTTTGATGATTTTGAAGAGAAACAAAACCAAATAAGCAAGAGACCACACTGAGAAAGAATTGTTAATGAAAACATCTCACAGAACATGAGCCTTCAATTGAGCCTCTGAGACTGACTCCCATCTGCTGTAATTGGAAGTGCAACGCAGAACTTCTTAGGACTTGAATGCAGTCAGAGCAGCATGTAGGCAGCTGATTTTTCTGTACAATAATTTATTTTCCCTTTGCTAACTGGGGAATTCTCCAGATATACTCAGAACCGTGTTCTTCTATCATTTCACTACTTGTACTGATTTTTTTTAAAGCTTATTTTAAAGTCAGATCACTTTCATAATTAGATTTCTCTGAAATCTTGGCATTAGATTATCTCAGTGGGATAAGCTGGGAATCAATTGGGTGACTTTTCACAGAATTCAGTTTCAGCTTTCAGTGAACTACTTCAAATTCTACTAGAGTTAATGTCTTTGAAACTTTCAAAAAGTTGTTGCAGAATTTGTTCTTCCATTTCTGCATGTGTAATTATATAATATTTTTCCAGTTATGTTAAGGTACAGTTGAGAACCTGAAGGGATAGGGAGTTCTGCAGTTTTAGTCTGGGCTGGAGGGTACCGCTACAAAATATCCTTTGGTTATCTTATACAGTTTTAGCATGTGACTTCCATGCCTGAGAGCCAGACAACATCTAGGATCCACTAAAACATATTGATAGTTCAATTGCTTTGTGCATGCATGTTGTCACAGGCTTTAGATTCATTGAATAGGCAAATTCTCATAAAGCTACTGCATGCAATCCCCTTGCTTCCAAGTAGTGTCCAGTGATTTGGAAAGGACCACAAGCACCATGTCGGGAGCTTGCAAGACAACAAACGAAAGGCAAATTACTTCACTGGTTTTGAAGGAGTTCCAAAGTATTTTAAATTTTTGCTTGTTGAAAAGTCCAAGTTCCACAAAGTTTTACCTGAGTCACAGGTGAGTTTGAAGAAGCTCCCCAGTAACTACATTGTCTGTGTAGGCTGTATCTAACATGGAGGTGAAATTGTAATAGAGATGTTTTTAGGGAGTGGGATGAAGCATGATGTATTGCATTACTTTTCAATGCAGCCATTTTTGATTAGAAGTGCATAAGCAGGTTTGGGCACAGAGGAGCCCCTGTTCCCTGGCCACTGAGTATCAAAGTGTATACCTTTTGTTGATGAAACAGCAGAGTGTCTGTGTGTGAGTTCAAACATCTGAATAACAGGCAGCTGGGTTTTCTCTATATAAAATTGCAAGCATTCTTCTCATATCATACTATCCTCCTGTGCATTCCCTCTCATTTGCTCCAGTCCCTCCCTGAAATCTTCTGTTTGAGGGCAGAGTCTGCCAAAGATGCATTGGCAAGAAAAGCAGATATTCCCTCTGAAGAGATGGTGTCACTCATTAGCATGTGAGAAGGGTGATTGTAAATAAACAACAAATTATTTTGATTTCTGTGTACTATTAATTCTAGTAATGTATACAAGGGCATGTGGCTGACTGGACCATTATTTTTTCAAAAGAACTGATCCCTGCACCCAGTTAAATGCTTGGCACTTTATCCCAGAAGCCTTATTGTAAGCAGAACAACTGACACTATCCTTGTCTTAGCATTACCTCTAGTGTCCTTGGTTTTTTTTCAGTTGATCTTCCCAGGTGAAAGAGAACCAAGAAGGTGTATGTGTGCGTCCTGTAGAGTTGTCCAGTATTCAGTTAAGTGCTGTTGCCAGTAATGCATGTTGATCCCACACTTTATTTAATATAAATAAAGGAAATATACAGGACTGTATGTTCTACTCCACAGTGCAAATGGGTTGCTCAGGAATACTGCAAGTTGAAACCTGTTCTTTTAGAAATTGTACTTTCATTACCTTGGAAGTAATATAATTTTTCTTTCTTCACAATCATTTTTAAAAATGGCTTTAACACCAAACCACGATGCTTCATGTGGCTATGAAACATTTATAGTTGGTTTATTCTACTTTGCACTGGAAAAAGGCTCAGCATTTAAGATATCCTAGTGATTCAGTTTCTTGTGGTAAGAGCTAGACTGGAAAAAGAGACCTATTCTGGTCATATGCTGAAGATAAATTGGAAACTGAAGGTGTTGTCCTCGGAGAATCAAATGCATCTGAGACTTTACTAATACCTTAATTAAATGTGCACTGCCATGTCAGCATAACCTGATCTAATTGCTGGCTAGCGCTGCCCTTCTTGCATCTTATGGCAGCTCCAGCACTTGTTCCATCTTGTGCTGATCTGTCTCAGCATGCTAAACTGGCAGCAAGCTATTCAGTACTTCTGCTGCTTGAGTTAGTTTTCTCCCAGCACAGCATATTGAAGTGTGCCAGTGCAAGGTCACAGAGAGGTGGAATGCAGAGTGTGGTACTCTGTACCCATGGCTGAACTCAAACGGACAATGGCTCCTAAGTGCAAAAATCCCTGCATTGACAAACCTGACCTTAAATTACAGGTCATATTGCTTTGTATTGATATTTAGTCTACTCTAATTAGGAAATATACTGAATATATTAATATTTTGCTTCAAAATCTCTTTTAGAGGGTAATACACTTGTGTTTGTAGCCAGAAAGTGCCATTAGGCCATGAAGTTTGACCTGTGTAGCACATCATTAAACTTCACTTAGTAACACCAGTATTGAGCCAAAACACTTTTGTCTGACTGAAAAATAATTTGCATATCTTCCAGAAGGACATTCAGGTTTGATTAAGTCATGTGAGCCTGAAGGGGCCGAAGGGCCCCTGGGAAAAATAGCAGGAGGAAGCAGTCAGCTGCTGGTGCTGCCAGAGCAATTAGGCTGGCCTGCAGCCCGGTCCCCATGAAGTAGTGAGCTTTCATGGGAAGAAGCGCTTCTGCAAAGTGCCTGCTCTCAGACACCTTCCTCAGGAAGGCTGAGCCATGTGTAGTTGTTCTTCAGACATGCAGTAGGATGGCCCTTGTGCACACTCCACACTGCTGCTGCCAAGAGGAGAGTTGCTTGCGAAGATAGAAGGGCCAGGTGAGAAAGCAATTGTCCTGACAGAGGAGGAAGGTTGTTTATTGGTAACTTGTGTGTGTTGTTGGAGGTCAGAATTTACTAAGATTTACTTGATTTTGAACTGAAACATCTCTTTGAGGGCCTGTAAAATCAGATTCCTGAGCACGCTACTACAGTCTCAACTTGTGGCATTCTTTAACAGGGTAATTATCTTCATCTGGTTTGGTTTTTTTTTAAACTTTATGAAAATTATGGGGTTTTAAGTGTCTCAATCATATGTTAAAGTCAATGCCTTATTCTTGGTTTTGATAAGCTAGGTAAATGATCACTTTGAGCCTCTCTCTGTGAGGCATGTTTTGCAAGCACGTGATCATTCCTGCAGTGCTTCTGACTCCTTTTCAATT
Source organism: Anthoscopus minutus (assembly GCA_013399455.1). NCBI lineage: Eukaryota > Metazoa > Chordata > Aves > Passeriformes > Paridae > Anthoscopus > Anthoscopus minutus. Next base: position 869 of record VWYI01023739.1, on the reverse strand, counting down.
CAACCATCGTTCCAAAGTTCTGCATATTTCAGATTGGTCAGGTGCTGGTAACTGAGCCTCTCTATTTGACATTGCTGTGTTTACTCATCTCAGGACCATGTTATTCTCCTAATTCCATTTTTCTGAGCATTTCTTGTGACCACCTTCTTCACCTAACTTTGTAGAAACCGTTTTCCCAGGTGGAGCCCTCTGCATTCTTTGGCCCTAGATACAGTGTTTCACGTGTGAGGCTCTAAGCTACATGTGAGCTGACTATGCCTATTACATTTTTCTATGTTACTGCTCACTCCTCTTAAATTTTTAGTTCTCTCAGTTTGTATATGGCTCAAATGTTGTACTTAATTCTTTTTCTCTTCTAGGCCATTAATTGAAAAATTGCTTTAAATTCTAGAACTGAGGAGATGTTCTTGGGGATCGCAAGAGAAGTACATCTCCTAAGTAGTGATTCCTCATCCTTATTTTGAGATGTAACAGTTCATGTAGTTAGTTGTTGTTTTGAATAATTCAAAATTTTTAATCGGAGTAATGTTTGTATGAAGTGTAATATCTCAAAAAACCAAACTGTTTTTGATGCTTTTTTACACCTAGATTTGTGTTCCCCTTTGAAAAGATTGCTTAATTCACTAAGAAACTTCTCTTCTTGGTTCATAGCTCTCAGTTATTTACTGATAAAATGCAATATTTCCTGTTTGAATGTTTTGTTTGGGAGTGCTATCAAAGTGGTCATAGTACAGATGCCCAGGTTATCTCAACTGGTGGCAGTACTTTAAGTGTTACTTTGACCCCCTCCCCATCAGTATACTGTGTGCTCTTGTTGGGTAGGCACTTCATTCAGAGTAAGCCCCTGTCATGGGTTACAGTACAAAATG
>VWYI01023738.1:745-28998 GCA_013399455.1 Anthoscopus minutus | reverse complement strand
GCAAAACATGGTTTCTTTTGATTATAACTCAAGAGTTACTCATTATTTCTTGTGAATAGCTTGTTTTAGTCTCCCGTCTCTCCAAGTTTTCATAGGCACATTACGATAAGTGAAATATATTTTATATTAGCGGAATGGATGAAGCCTTTCATTTTTCTGTTCTTTCTTTGAGACAGATGTTGTTTTCCTCCACAATTTAACCTCTAAGATTGAAAAAAATACCCTCTCTAGTAAATCTTGTAGGGTTTTTAAGTATCATTTAAATATTTGTCTCAAACTAGACAGTATCCTATTCATTCTTTTAAATAAGCTTATGTTGGCAATAAAGATCAAGAAAGAAACATAAATGGTGGTGCAATGCCTGAGGGAATATTGAGTTCAGATGTGAAACAATAAAATTTCTTTCCCTTGTGAGTCTGAGATTAAAGACTTGTGGTTTTGGTACAATAGCCATGACTAATACATACAAGTGACTTCTTTTACTGTATGAGATTCTCCTCATGCACATCTCTTATTTCTTCAATATAATTCAGACAATCAGCAAGGCAAAGACAACAGATCACATTGTTCTTAGTGTTAAACAGATAATCAATACTCCAAGGCAATAAAATTAAATGTTTGAGCTTTATTAAACTTGGGAGACTGCTGATGAGTAGCTGGAAAATAAAACAACATTAAAAGTCAATTAGCATAACCGTTATAGCAAAATATTTGCTTTTTGTTACACTACAATGCTGAATTATAAAATAAAATAAGTGAGCATGTAAGCTCATTGTTACGGCCATGTGAGTATTATATATCTATTTAACATCAATAAGAATAAAAATTTGTAATGCAAATTCAGACTGAGGCAATCTACATGAAAATCCAGTAGAAGTTTGGTCATAACAATGAACTGACTAAAACAAAGCCTAGGTCATTATGTTGCTCTGTCTTAGTTATTCTTTCATGTTCCAGAAATTCTTAGGTGATTAGAGGCTGGTACGTGCCATGCACTCCTGAGCCATCCAAGTTATTAAGGAATGCAATACTCCATTAACATGCATCACTTGAAACCACTTAGTGTTCAGAAATAAGCTGTGTGATTAAGCATTTTAATGGATTTAAGCAAAACATTTAACACTATAGGCTTGAGTCTAGAAGCCTGCAGATCCCAGATAACTCCCAGATACATTGTTAAGTTCCTTTATAGTTTTTTATTGAAAAAAAGTTTAAATCGCTGAAGTGAGCAAGTCCTACCAGGTTTACGATGGAAATTCAGTTTAAATTTAATCACCTGATGTAAAATTTTACAAAAACAATAAAGGCATCCAAAAAAAAAGGCTTCACTATATCTATTTAAAGTATACCAAAGTGGAAATTAAGGCCTCAATAAGTTTCAATATTTGCAAGTTTACTTCTGGTGTCTGTAAACTCAACAACAGAAGCCTGAGAGTGACAAAGATTAATCTGTTCTAGGCAAGATTAGATGGGAAGCCCTTGTATCAAATATGCTGCTGTATCTTATGTGTAAATCTAGCTTTTCAAAACATGTGGCTCTCTAAGGGATACTTTTATTCACATCCAGCTATTGTGCAAAACTACATAAATAAGAATATATACAATCCACATCAAAAATGCCTATGGAGGCCTCCAAGGAGCTCCCATGAAATGTTGGGCACAGAGGATGTTGTGCCCCAGCTGTGATTCAGCTGACTTGACTGCAGCTCTTGACTGCAGCATGGAAAACAAATCATAGAATGGATCAGGTTGGAAGGGACCACAATGGGTCCTCTGGGCCAACATCCCAGCTCAAGGAGGGTAAAGACACTCCTTTCTCATTCCAGATGCTGTTGCTGACACATGGGGTAAGATGTTAATCTCCCTACTCAATACTGAAGCCATTTTTTTCCCTTCTAGATCCATTAAAATTTCATTTAATAGAATAACATGAAGCTTTAGGTTTCAATTAGCACAAAGAATACATTCTAAGAACCTGAGAACTGACATAAAACCAAGCAAAATAAGCATTAGTGCTGTTTCACCAAGCAATGGGAGTATCAGCATTGATAACAGTAATCTCCAGTTATACATCAAAATAGGACAGATGATCCTGTAAAATTCATTGTAAAACAGAAAACCTGACTTTTCATAAAGGTTTTTGATCTTCTACCAAAATTTCTATTCAAATGAAGATTTCAGGCTCTATTGGAGACTTTTTTTATAGTTAGTTCAAGGATTTCCCAGCTGCTTTATTCATCAATCATTTCATCACCTCCAGCAATATTGACTCTACCTAATCTATTTAAAGCTTGTAAAATAGGCAGATATGGTCTTCATTAAAACACATTTACCTCAATGCTGAAAGAACTAGCAAAAATTCAAATTAGAAAAGTGTTGAAAAATAAATTTTGCTAATTAAAATGTAAGAATTCTACTATTCCTCTTTTGTAATAGTGGATATGTCAATCATTATATGCCAATTTTTCTTTTCCATTTAAATTATTTTACTTTAGCTGCCAAAATTCTTGCATATAGCTTTAACTTCCAGGCATAAGTGCTATAATATCAAGGACAGTTTTAATTATACATATGTGCCTTATTTTAGTCGACCTAACTTCACTGGATCTGTGCATGTGAAGCAGGGAAGTGAGATAATAACTTTTCCCTCATTGCTCACTGAGTAGACAGCAAAAATCTTATTTTTACACATTTATGTAAGATGAAGCTTTAAAATTCAGCAAGTGTGTAGGAACTATACTTACATTACATGTAAAATAAATTTAAACTTTATTGATCAAAATATTTCTATTAACTTTTTTCTCTGAGGACACTCTACTAATTGAAGTCTTCAGTCTTGGCCTTCCTACACACACAGCTCCTGAATATAACACACCTGTAAGGCACTGCAGTGCTGTGATTACCCCATCTGCTAACTTGATCTGTCTTTGAGATCTGTCTCAAAACAAAGAAAATTGTTATTTTTCCCCATTATACAAAATATCCACTGCAGAAGCCATCATTAGGATTAGTGTTTTTATCTTTTGCTGTATCTGTGGTTTGAAAAAGGAAATTTATTTGTATCAAGTATTACCACAGGCTTCACATCATGCTCCATTTCCTTCCTTGGTCTGGACATCATCATTCCTTACCTCCTCAGACTCTGGGATTCAGCTTGTCAGTGCTCCTCACTGTTCAGCTTTCCTGCTGAAGCCCAGAGAGATCACATTTGGCTCTCAAAAGTCATCATTCATCTCCCCCCTGCTGTAGTGTGACCTCTGTGAGCAGGCAGTCCAACAGCCTCCCTGCCCACCACAGATCTCTCTCCCTCTCCAGACCTATAAGTTTTTTTCCTCTCTTTGTTTCCCCTCTTTTTTTTAACCCTCCAGCTATCACCCACTGCTTGGGATGCCTCTATTCTTTCCTAAAAATCAAGGACTACTTTTAAAACCACATTAAAAATCACCTCATCTGCAAGCTGCACTTTCAGTTCTTGATTTCCCAAGAACTCCTTTCACCTTCCCAAGTTTCCAAGTCTCTTATTATCAGTACAAATTGCCAGTAGGAAAAGCACATATGAGATTTTTGGGGATTTTGTTTGTGGTGTCAGGGCTTAGAGAGCTCTCTTGCAAAGCTTCACTGAAGGAAGAGCTGTGTATTTGTCCAGCTCATTAACAGATGGGCACATCCTTACTGCTGAAAGGTCTGCATGGGTAACATGAATTTTACAAAAACAGAAAATGGGAGACACTCCCACAATCACAAAATCTTCTTGGTTCTCAGTTTCTGACAAGTTTACATGATAGAGTTTTCCAGAACCCTTCTAGGCAATATATCTCTTTGCCTTTGGATGTCTGTACTGCTCTACATAGTTGTTTTTAAATTTTAAAAAGATTAAAATTTGCCGTAAGTGAAAGGCAACAGAAAATCAATTTTTCACTCAGGTTGAGTTTTGTCTCATTTCCATACTATTTGTCTTCCATTCCCACTAGAAACAAATACATGAGGTTCAAACTGAGCAAAAGAGTGTAAAGAGAAATTTAAGTTCATTTTCTAGAGACTACTATGAGAGGAAGGAAGAAAAGAAGACCTCAGAATAAGTGACTATATAGTGATATCTTGTGGAAAAAGGCATTTTTTCTTTAAAATATTGCTATTAATGTTCTGCTCAATTTCAAAATCAGCCAAACAACCCTAATTATTAAGAAAAACTCAATTCATTCTTCTACCAAAAATGAACTGTTAACAATGGCTTCAAATTTAGGCAAGCTGGTAAAAGATATCCTCTGGACTCAATGAACCAATCTCTTCATATATCTGGGAAACAGGGAGGTTTAACAAGTAGTATTTACTTGGAAAAAGGGATAAAGCAGCAGTAGAACACACACTGTAATATAGACATACAAAAACTTATTTTTAAAAATCATCTTTAATCATAATTGCATGCAGAATTTAGGGGTTTGTTTCTGCTTGGTATATCACTGAAATAAATATCTTGGCTCCACATTACTACCCCCAAAATTTAGTGAAAACATAAGAAATATTTCTTCTTTTAGACTTGTTCCTAAAATTAGGGAAAAAATGCATGCAGTCCCAGTACAAACATGGGCTTCTCCATCTAGACCAAATGAAGCCTGGGTTGTCTCTCTAGAAGAATTAATTATTTTCTAATTAATTGTTATCTAATACAGCAGCCAATAACAACATCTAATGCTTCAGCAACCCTTGTGCACCAAGCACAGCCCAAACATTTATACACATTTGTGAGTATCAGTGTCAAAAGGGTAGAGACACAGAGGTAGAGACACAGGTAGAGACACAACTTCAATCTAATCCAATCAGACATAGAGACTGTTTACTGATTCCTGGTGCTTTTCTGATAACCTTAACTGAGAAAAAACCCAAACCAATCTGTATTCTTGAGACTGCTTTAATAAAAAGCTGATTTGTAGAAAATAGAGCCAAAAATACAATTCCAGGTTTTGAAAAAACAGCACTTGACTTTATAGCCACAGCACAGCATTCTAGTGAGAGGAAAAAAAAAACAAAACAAAAAATGAAACAGAAAAGTAAAAAGGCTTTTCAGTGGTGTAATGTAAGATTTTTTTGGGATGAAATTTAGGGTCAAGGCTTAGGAAAGGTTTGGCTGATGACCAAATGATTCCAATTGGCTTTAAAAGTGCTTCAATGAGTCTTTTTGAGAGAAAAATCTTGTTCACCTGGGGCACAGCACTTCAGCTTATCTTCAGAAAAATTTCAAAATCACAATTTTTTACAAAAGAAAAAAAAGTAATTCTTGGCTTTTATATTTCCTCACTGTCTTACTACAAACTGGATTTAACGCTTCCTAAAAAAACATTAGTTTCTCCAAGGTACAAGCCAGGGATGAAAATCGAGGGAGCATTACAAAATAAATTGGAAGACCTGCTCCAAACCATCACTTACAATAGAAATAAAAATTTTAAAAAGAAATTTAAAAGTCTAAATTATTGTAAAAGTCAACATTTTAGAAGCAAACATATCAAAAGCAAAAAGAAAAATTCTCAGTGTCAAAGCATAACTTTCAAGTAGTCCCTTTACAAAAAGTCTGTACATATATAAAATTGCTCCCTATCAAACACTTAGTAAATTATTCTTGCAGAGTAATCACAAATATGTCAAATTAAGAAATCCTTGTCAGGTGTTTAGGCTTTTTAAATTCTTATTTCATCATCTAACAATCCTAGTTCCTGGGAACCCTTCCAGATATTGTATTGCTCACTTTCATCCTTTAAAACATTCAAAGTCCAGCAGAACATCTTGGTTTCTCTTCTTGTCCTTTTTGTTCCCAGTTTTTACCTTTGCCTCCCACTGCTTACAGTGTCTTTATACCTCAGAAATACCTTAGAAAATGAAACCCATTTGCCAGTTTAATCAAACTCTTAACATAAATTAGATTGAACTAGTTTAGCTAAGTTAACTTTAGCTCAACCAGAATGAGTTACTCCCTTGTTGCACAAAGTAGGAAATGACTCCCTCCTCAAAGTTCACAGATTCAGCAAACACTTATATACCAAAATAAAAGAAATTTCAAAAGGCCCATAAACAGCCTATATCATCCACATTCTTGCCTGCATATGCTTTCAGCTACAACATCCTTCCCACAAACACACCCCAACTCTACCCTTTCCCTCCCATGGGTCTCTCTTAAGGTTTCCCAAACAAAAAGGAAACACCTGCACACATCATCAGTGACTTAATCAGCAATTTCCCATCAGTGATTCATCTCAGGAGGTTGGTTAAGAACAGGAAGACCCTTCTAGCTCTGGATTTATTCTTTCTATGTGTCATATGGTACAGCTGAAAATAAATTCCAGGTTTTGGAAGAAAAGATAGTGTCAATTAAAGGTAGCTACGACAACCTCCCATCTACACTCGTCTTCCTATGAACTAGGATAATTTCCTCCTACATGTAAAAGCTCTTTAAAAAAAAAGCCTACTACAATTTTTCTCCTCTCTGATGTGTACCAACCCTGGAATGTACAAGCCGTGATGGAGCATGGCTGAAAAAACAGGAATAAAATGATGCAGGGGCATTACAGCTGTAATAGGGAGGTACAAAAGTAATGCTTCTGAATTTAAAAACTCAGTTAACTTTTTTGGTTTTTCTTGAGTTGTGTGTTTGATAGGAAATTAGTGTTTCCCTAAAAAATGTCTACCTCTCTGGTAGTTAAATACTCAAAATACTGCCTTAACAAAACATTATTGTTCAACAGTTAAACACAAACATTGGTCATTTGAAAGAACTGCTTTCTAAATTTATTATAGTTTTAATGAAAATCTTATTCTTTCTCTACTTCTGAGCAACAAGAATCTGAAGCAAGATAGGACATTATTTTATACACAACAGTAAACTTGCTGACATAATTACTTTGTATTCCAGCCCCTTGGTACACCCACACACATACGAAAACACAAAGCACTTCACTAACTTTTAAGTGTTGAATTGAGTGTATTGAGCTTTCTATACTGTTGTTTTGGTCTGCCTTGAAACCAGTATTATCTACATCACATGAAAAAGAAATGCACTGTTTGAGTTTTCTATTTCAGCTTACTTTGGTATACCTTAAATCAGAGATAAATTGTCAAGGTTTCCTCTAGTGATGGAAGGAAGACTTGATGCCTCAGGAAGTGCTTTTCCAAGTTCATGTTTCACATCAAAATGCAAGTTTTCATGTTGCTGAAGCTGTCATGGTCTATGGATGTGATTAAGACAAATTGTCAGCTGTACCCATGAGTCTAGTTATTGTATCTTTCTGTATTTACTCTCTTAAAATCAAATGTGGTATTATCTAGAACTGGTATCTTCCATAGATTTAATTTTTTAGGCATGCTTTCTAAAATTTTTGTAGAAGTTCCATCAAAACTCTTTTTAGAATGACTCTTTGGATTTCTTTATCAGACGGAAAAATAATATAGAAAATTAAAGACACCAGTGTCTGGATCAATTTTTTTCAGTTTTTATATTTTCCTCTTCATTTGGCAATAGCAACAGTTTCTCTCTGATACTTCACTTTCCTCTGATAAACACTTTTGAAGATTTTTTTCCTCTCTTATAGTTTCTGGAATGCACTAACTCATTTAGCTTTTTCCCGACACTATCTTTTCCCTGCAGCCCTCACTAAATGTGTGCATGTAACTTTTCTATTTTTCACATTTACTTCAAGCTCACTTTAATCTCCAGTCTTTATGCACCACTACAGCTCATGGCTTTTTTTTTAAGTTCTGAAAAAAACATTAAGCATAAAGCATAGAGAATGACCTTCCAATGGTCAGGCATCCAATATCATAATCCATCTCAGTGGATAATAATACTCTACAGCAGAACTACAGCAGAAAACATCCAAACTGTTAATTTCTTCTTTACATTTAAAAAAAAAATAAAAATAGGAGCAGAAAGCCCTGACTGTCCTAAAATGTAGGAGGCAAATGGAATTGTGATCTGCAACCATTCCTTGCTGCTGATAACATATGTCAATGAGACTGAAAAGGTTTTGGGCTTTGGAATAAAAGTATGGGGGCTACTTATTCATACCCTCTATAAGGGTATGAGGTGCTAAATGAATTAGTTCCTCTTCAATTATATCCTTCATGCACTGCAACAAAGGCAACTGCCAGCTTGAGTTCAAGAAATATGTCCTTAGTCCTACTGCTGTCTTTCCTCTGTTGTAAGAAAGCTTGTTATTTTTTATTTTTATCTACTCTTAGTTATACACCAATGTTTCTGTTCGACACAGTATAATTTTTGTATGTATGTAGGTTTGTGCATGTAGTGATATGACAAGGGGGAAGAGGTTTAAGAGGAGGCTTTAGTTTGCTATTAGGGAGAAATTCTTCCCTGTGAGGGTGGTGAGTCAGTGGCACAAGTTGTCCAGAGAAACTGGGGATGGCACATCCCTGGCCATCAAGGCCAGGTTGGATGGGTATTTGAGCAACTTGTGACAGTGGAAGGTGTCCCTGCCTGTTGTTATTTTCTGCCTGGAGGAAGACTTTCACCCCACTAATGTAGTGGATAAGCAAGCTCCATTTATTCTTTCAGATAGGTTACATTTATACTCTTACAGACAACTACTCATTAATAGGCACAACTGGCATTACCTAATTGGCTTACTCTAAAAGTTATATTAGCATACACCCTGTTGTTCATTCCTAGCCTTTGTTCCTCTAACTACAAGCCTTCTGTTATCTCTAACTACTCTGCTCAAGGACAGACTGCTCCAGCACAGCTTCTTTATGTCTACGTGGATTTGTTCACACAGCCATTTCTCTCTACACTTGCCCATGGCAGAGGGTTGGAAAGAGATAATTTTCATCACATCTTCCAACCCAAACCATTCTCTGATTCTCTGATTCTTTGCTTCTCTGATTCTTTGATTCTCTCATTCTGTGATGCCATTCAATTCCTTTTTGAAGTCTCATTTAAGTCACCCTAAATTTTCTTTTCTCCATTCTCTTTCCTTCCTTCCTACATTTTTATCACTAGATGTACTTGATGTAATCAGGTATATGCAGGGTAATGCAGGGTACTTTGAAGAAGGCCCAGCCCAGTTTCACCCTCAAAAGTTGTTCTTCAGAGACCATTCTACTGTTTTTCTTGCAAAATTTCCCTAAACTGAATTTCTGCTTTTTCAGTAGATTCCTTCTGATAGTCAGGAGGCATCTCTTGCCTTTAGGAATGGGAAAGTTAAAAGGAAGGAGATCTCATTTCTCAAACTGTTTTAGTTAGAAGTGATGAGATAGCAGTAGTCTCTCAGGCTTTCTCCAAATTAACTGCTGAGCACAGACAAACAAGAATAAAAATTAACTGCAAGAACAGAAGTGAAAGATTTTACTGTGGATGCCACCTATGCTGGGTGCAAAAACAGAGCACAAGGGATCTGGTGAAGTCTCTTATGGCTTTAGGGAGAGCACAAATTCTGTTCTTTCATTAGTACACTCCAGCAATACCTATGTATTTTCAACATATACACTTCTCACCTTAAATGTGTCCATATGCCTTATATGTTTTCTGATTATTCTTGCGCTGGGAAAGGCAAAAACAAAAGTTTACCAAGTATGTGTAATCTTTTTGCATAAGACAGAGCATTAAAATGTTAGAAACCTGACATAACTCTCTATAACTGGACCTAGGAACTACCATTTACTTGCAGTTTTATACCTGAGAAACATCTTATGTATTACTCAACTTCTGACACAATTTGTGTTGCTATTAATCAATAGCAAAAAATATACTTTTTTTTCCCCATGTAAATAATCCTTACTAAATGTTTGTTCCTCATGTATTTAAACTCTGTTATATAAATGTTATATATATGGAGAAATCAGGTATTATATTTGAGGAGGACTTTGGGTCAAGGGGACAAATCTGGTCATTGCCATTGACTTTGGATCAGGTTATCACAGAGCGCTCATTCTGTACAAGCCTCTGTACAACCTTTATACCCTGGGTTTTATTTCATACAAACCTTCGTGTTACCACCTACCATCCTGTACGGGAATGCACGCTTTGCTGATCATTGGATATAAAAATGTAATGCTGATATATGGCAGCCACAGTTTGCTTTACTGCCTCCCCACATCCACATAAACTCCAGCCATTTTCCAAGGGCAAGCTGGAAACCAACACGTGTCATCACATACGCTGAGCCTGGAAACTGTTCCAAAGGGAAATTCTCCCAAATCACCTTTGGCTGGGACATATGTAAAACAAGAAGATTCTTAGAGATGTAGGAAATACTGAAATGTAGCAGTTGTCTCATTGTATGTTGGATATTTACCCACTGCACGCATTATCATGATTATGTATCATTGATGTTTACTCTTAAACTACAAAGGAAAATCTAAACACTTTATATACAAACTTGCTTATGTCATGTAATGCACTATACATGTATTAGACATAAATGAATGCAAACAAGAAACATGTAAGTGTACAGGTATTATTATTATGTCTCAAAGAATTTTGGTTAGCATAATGTTTTATTTATTTGCTTGTCTTCCATAAGGCTATTAGCTGGAGTGATAATTGATCAAGCAATTGCATTTTAATTGTGGTAATAGAGCAGCTTTGTGATTTATTCCTCTTTGTTTTGTTTCACTACAAAGTAATCATCTTCGCTCAGATGTTTAACCACCCACCCAATTTATCTATTAAAACAGTTTCACAGCCATATTCCATTAATCTTTGTAGGCTCTACAATGGGTATAGTAATTTCTCTCCTTCACAGGGTAATTTCTTAATTGTGATAGTGTTGGTTATTGCCTCCTTCATCCGTACTTATACTAATCCACTCTTTTTTTTTCAAATTTGCCAGTGATTTCAAATTACTTTCTTGAATACAATGGCTCAGAGCCTGTTATCTTTTAAACTGATGCTAATCATAAATCTCCTTAAGGTTATGATGGCAAGTGTAACAGAAGTAATAAACTATGAGAGGCATATCCCGAACTCTTCAGGTAAACACAATTTGTTCCAAGTAGAGCTAAAGAGAAACAAAAGCAAAACAGTGAAATGGTATTTGGTCAAAACTGCAAACTACATTTCCTTTACAGCTCATACTTGCTAGTGCAAAAGGCAGCTGTTCTCAAAGTAAACTAGCTAAAATTTAAATTTCTTCTATTTAACAAGAAAAAAATATTCTGTAGCTACAGTGATAACTGAAGATATGTATTCACAGAAGTTGTTTAATTGTTCTAGTATATCTTCTCTGACAACAGAAATGCTAATTTTTTGTAGCATTTATCTAAAGGATAAAATATCCTAACAAAAGCAGCAACAGAATCCAAAGAACAGAGAGTTAGAGGCTTCTTGCAACAAGATGCAAGTACTTAAAAATGCAAAGTGTGAGGCAGATCTGAACTGCAGCAGTGAAGACCTGATTTTGATCCCATATTTGTCAGCATTTCTCTTGTCAAAGCCTACTGATGTACATAGTGGTGATTTTCTCCTGCCCTCTCTGTTGCTCTGCTCCAAGGTGTACAGTGTACTTCATTCAAAGGGTGATCCTGAGAGTCCAGGTGTAGTTTAAACACTTGATTTTCCTCCATATTTTATCTTATTTCTTTCCATGTGTATACCTTGCAAAATAATGGGGTAGGGGCAAATTACCTTTTGCTCTATGTATGACTTGTCAATAATATGTGTAATATCTGTATTGGCTAGACTGTAAGAACCTTGCCATATAAACCTTACACACCGGACCTTTTGTGTCCTGGTTGTTGATTCTTAGTCTTCTATGTAGGACTAGCAGCATGTTTAGACTTTGAGCTGCATTGCAATATATTGCAGGCTTTATTCCCAGATAATCTTCATACACAATTTAAAAGGCTTCGTTACATATGTAGTTTTAAGCCTATTAGTGGTTATTATCTAAATGCATGCTTACTATATAAAGCACATTACAGGCAGTAACAGAAGTTTAGCTACATGTGATACTCTTGTGTATATATGTAAGTGCTTACGTTGCTTTCATTTCTCATTATGTTGACCTATGTTTTCATTATCTCAGATTTACCCTGCATGTAGCATTTCATACATAAATGTTGCATCTGTTTTTTGGTCTTTTCACTGCCTGAATTTTCAAATGGGGTACTTTCTCTAGACCGATGATTCCTTGCATCCGAAAATGGACTACAATTTAAATATCATTAGTTGTCTGTATTCTGTAATGGAGAAAACTTACCCTGATAGCTGTTTTTTGTTTTTATTCTCTTTTAATTAGGATAAGTTGCTTAATTTTAAAGAACGTTTGTTTACTCTCTTTGCACAGAGGAGCAGATGTGCCCTTGGAAAGCCATAACTTGAGAAAGAAAAAGCATAGGTAAGTGGAATTCAATGAATAATTGATTACTGAAGTAACTACATAATTATTAGGGAACGTGACAGATAATTGTGACAGCCCAAGAGAAAGGAAAAAAAAAAAAAGAAAAAAGGAAAAAGGCTGTAGACAAATAAAGCCCTGTTTTTAAAAATCAGACACATTTCTCATACCACGCTGCACAATAGCCCTGCAAGAGCAGTTAGGGAAGGGGAGATGGCATGACATCCTTTCAGAATGCGCCTTTCTCCCTCCCGAACATCGCGACACGTATTACAATGGGCGAGGTAACGAATCAATTAAGCGGGACTCGCCCCCGCCGCCGTCCCCCAGCCCGTGCCCGCCCCGGAGCCGCCGCTCGGCTTTGTCGCTGCCCGGAGCCGGGGCTGTAGGACCCGGGGGGCGCCGGCGCCGCCAATCGCGGCCGCTGCCGGGCTCTATTTGTGTGCAATGCCTCCCTCTCCGCGCCCGAAGAGTAACGCGGAGAACGGGAATCCCTTCCGGAGAAGGATTTGATTTTTCCAGGGTCCTGATATTGGGAAGAATCCGGTTTCATCCCCCTTTTATTCAAAAGTCAGCCGAACAGCTTGTCGACTTCAGCGCGCTTCCTCTCTCTCTCTCTCACCCTCGCTCTCCCTCTCCATATAAATACACGGAGCTCTGTCCTCGCCCTATGCAAGGAAAGTTGGCAAGGACTGCCTGGATGATGGAACTGCTAGTTTTCTGAGATCCGCCTGATCCCGCAGGGTGAGTCCCCCAACTCCCGAAGTAGCGGCCGGTGCCGGGCTCTGGCCGGCAGCCGTAGGGACGGGATGGCCGCTCCTCGCTGCCGGGCGCCGGCACCGAGCGAGGGAGGCAACAGTTTCCCGGAGGCGCCGGGAGAGGTCACCGCGGGAGCGGGGATGCGAAAGTCGCGAGTGCGCAGGGCTAGAGGTCCAACAAGTTTCTTCTGTGCGGCTACGGGCGGCGTGCGCGTTGTCGGGAAAAGTTGCCGGGGGCTCTGCGGGTTGCATGCCCCGCTCCTCTCGCCGCCCACGGGCTCGGGTGTGATTAACAAAGAAGTTTGGCCGCTGCGCAGCCCGCATCCCTCGCCGTGCCCGCCGACCACGAGCGAGCTCGGGGTGCCTCTCCGGCTGTCCCGCAGCCGCGGAGCGGGGCGGAGTGGGGCGGGGGATCCGCGCCGCAACTTCTGGTGGGTCAGGCAGCCGGGGCAAAGAGCGCTGGCTTTGTTTTCACCGGTTTGCGGTAACCTTTTCCCTTCTGGCGGGGATGCCGCCGCCGAGGAGCAGCGCTACGGGAAAAGCGCCCTCCTCTACCCCCGACGATTCCCCGAGGGACGGAGAGCGGAATTCCGCGGGAGGAAAGAAATGTGTGTATATATTTGTTGATGCGTATATACGTTTATGTAGGTGCGTAAGTATGTTTAGAAATGGAAAGCGCAGTCCCGGAGGGGGATGTGACAGCGTGCCCACCAGCCGAGGGCGGGGGGAGCGCTTCTCTGTCTACGCAGGGGCGCTGCGGCGCTCGGAGGGGATGCGCATCCCGCGGCTGTGCGGCCGCCTCCCCGCACAATGGAGGGCCCCCGGCGCGGCTCGGCGGGGCGGGGGGGAGGAGGAGAAGAAGGAGGAGGAGGAAGAGAAAGAGGGAGGTCGTCTCCGGCTCTGCTGCAGCAGCTGCTCCTGCTGCTGCAGTGCCGCAGACCCGCGACGCCCCCGCCCCGCGGGGCATCGCCCTGGCGGAGGATACTCGGCGCGGTGCCCGGCCCGGCCGGCGGAGGGTATCTCGCCCTCGGCGCCGCTGGAGGGAACCAGACCCCGTCCCGGTGTGGGAGGAGGCTCTGGGCCGGATGCCCTCGTTCCCTGCGCGGTTCTGCCGTGCGGGGGATGGACCAGGAACCGCTCTTTCAATGCTGGGTTGTTGGCAGCAGGAATGTTGCCGCGCCTCAGTGTGAAGGCATTAAAAAAAAAATAAAATAAATAAAAAAGAGGTACGGAGGGAGGAGTGCAAAACACACACGAAATTCATAATGCAATTAACTTTACCTATAACAAGATCAAAATCCAATTTTTACTGGTTGTTGTTTCTTTCCTTCGTGTTCATTGGGATGTATTAGGGTTAATTAATGATTGGTGTCTCAAAAATGGATTTAAATTGAGTTAAGATGTTTTTCATTTCAATTTCACATTTTAGTTATAAAAATAATTATTTTTTAGTTGCTAATTGTACTGAGCACACTGAAGACCTTTAGAGGCTTTTTTTTTTCTTTTGAAGGGAAAATGTGTGTCAGACCCACGTTTCCCAATGTGTGGGTAGAAGAGACAGCTCTCTAATAGTAGAGCATTGTGTGTAGATACATGCTGAGGTTCAACTACTAGGGAAGATGTGGCATTTGGGAAGGTTTTTCTTATTAAGCTGAAGTTCATTCTCTTAAGGAAAAAGCAGTCTTTGTTGTAGGCAGTTTGTGGACAAAACAGGTTAAGAATGTCCTGTTGTATTATGGAGTAGTAAGGCTAGACTCCAAGCATCACATCTGACTTTTACCACGTGCTGCTTTTCTTAATTCATTTTATATTTGTCTGCATGTGTGTCTTCTACTTGCATCTTGCACTGCTGTACATTCCAGGTGCATTACACTGGTATGAAGAGGCTATAGGAGTGTGGAAAGAGATCCAGCTTTTGGTGATTAGGGACAAGGAAAGAAGGCAGAAAGTAATAAAATTATTATTTTACTTCTCAGAGCAATTTATGGCTCTTCAGTCTTCCAGTAAACACAGCCAAACTTCTGCAATTTCTATATCAATTTTGTCCCAACCCACTACAATAACAGATTTCTGCAAGCATTTTTGGTACCATGGCTGACACTTGCCTACAAGCTACACTGATTTCCATAAGAACCCTTATAAAAACAGAGGATGCCACTGTGGAAACATGAAACAGCTTAGCCTGGTGATTGTTGATTGACATTTTAGTCCATCAACAATGAAAGTGAAATGAAATTTCAACCCTTTCCTCTTGCTTTTCTTGGTAATATTGAATCCTCAGTACTGAGTATTGACCAGTTGAATAATACTGGAGAAATTAGGACAACTCAACCACTTTTACATTGAACCATCTGTAAGATGACAAAGACATTCTAATAGGCTTCTGAAAATAGGGAAGAATATTAGAGTTCTGTTTCTTTTCTTTATTTCTTTTGTCTGGGGCTTTTTTCTTTTCTCTCACATTGTAAACTTTTGATTTGTGAACTTTTGATTGTCTCTAATACAATTGGGTTTGGACTACAATAAGCAACACAATCCACATGGACTTTGTACATAAAAAAGTATTTCCTTCAAGTAACTTCTCAAGGCATATGTGCACAACCAAACTTCAATCTAAGCAATAGAGGCAAATACATTATTCCTAGGAGGCTCAGATTTTTATCATTTTTCTAGGAAACCATAGGAAATTTCAATGCATACAGATAAGCAGATGCAATATGCTTTACCCATGTGCAAAGTACTAAGCAGAGCTGAGCCTTGACAAGTCTGTCTTCTTCTATCTGGGATTCCTTGACTTGTTTGCTGTGGCATAATTTAGCAAACTTGTATGAGTCAACAAGTAAGTGTGTAAACAAAGGAGAGAGAAAAAAAAGGGAATGATGGGAGAAAGGAAGGGATTTATATTTTCTAGATATTTTATTTGAGAGCAATTCCATGGGCTGTGATGATTCCATGGTGGAATAAGCTGTCAAACAAATGAGTCTTTAGGTAAAAACATGACAATTATTAGGACATTGTGATTTTTGTTTGCTCAAATTTTGCACCTTTCCTCTTGAGTGTGTTCTGTGAACTCAGAAACATGTAGCAATCTCATGTTGCTTTGCTTTAGAGCCAGTCCTGGACTCTCAGGTAGCAGGTGACAGAAGTTTTGTGTGTAATGTGTGAATCCATCCAAGGCTACTAATCTGTGCTTGTGAAAGAAAAAATGTAGATTAAGATAGTGGGCTTAAACTTCACTGCTTCCATCTGTATGTCTTTTCCAGATGGCTTTTTCTGTGTCTTAAAATGCAAATTATACTTTTTTGTCATATATAGTGTATGCCCTTGTACTAATGTATTTCCATATAGCCTTGTTACTTCCTTAACTATGTCTTTGTTAAGATACAAGGTCAGGAACTTTACATATTTTCATTTCTTCTGTTGAGGAAAATAATAGAACAACTGCATATCACTACTAAAATTTCTGGGTAACACTTTTTGTCAACACTTTATTTTAAATTGTATTAGTCAAGCCCTGTAAAAATAGTTCAGCCCTTGGTTCCAGGTTCACAATGAACTTATAGCCTAATATTTCTCCCACCTCTTTCCATGATTCATAACATGATAACTCCAGCAATTTGAGTGGATTTGCACATATATTTGCCTATATTATAGGGGAAAGAGTCTCTTCAAGGAAGGTTAAGACAATTTCAAATTTCTAGGTTCATCTAAATGATTCATCACATAACAGAAATACAAAGAGAGTCATGGTGTGTCTTCCCCACCAATTACATTATAGACTTAAAAAAAAGCTGTAGAAAAGACAGGGAAAATGAATAACCCTAAAGCTCTTGAAAAAACTGTAAAACAAGGACCTATGCTTGAGCATGTAGGTTAAACAGCACATTAGATTTCACAAGACTCAAATAAGCCTCACCTAGCATGCAGGGGATACAATGAAATGTTTCTTCCAATCTACAAGAGACTTAATAGATATCCTATGTTTCACCTGTAATACTCTATCTGTCTAAACTGCTCAGTCCATAAATCTTTCATTCCCTACCCTTCTTCTAATCATCAGCCCCATCCGTTCTCTCTCACCATTGCCAATTTATAGTCTGTCCAAACACATCAATCCTTTGCTTCAATTAACTCTGTCCTCCAAACTTCCCCATTCATTAATCTGTCCTTGCCCATAGTGAGATCCAAGTGTGGACCATCCTCCAGCCTTCCCTGGCCATCTCTGTGTGACTTCTCTGAGAGAATTTTTTGTTTGTTTTAAATTCTGTATCATCCATCTTTTCATAGACATTTTCAGATCTGTCTTCCAGGTCTGCCAAGTCATGTTCTCACAGACAAATTTGTTTCCCCAGGTGTCCTCTAGCTTTTTCCTGTGTCAGTAGTTAACACATTGAGTGTATTTGTCCTGTTTCCATACTCAGCTCGTCTCTTGCCCCTCAGTGAGAGGAGTAAGTTGGTTTGATCCTTTTACCAACAATGTGAATGTGGCAGGAGAAAATGAGTTGGCAGGTAACAGAAGTGTGAATTGGTAACCTACTGGTTGCCCCCAGCTGAAGGGAAATGCTAGTTGTGATGTGACTTAATAATAAAACAAGTTTCAGACAAATACTCTGTGATTATAATGTTTAAAATTAATCTAAGGAGAGTAGGAGCCAGAGCCCAGAAAGTCTAGTCTTCAGACAAGTGCTTGAATTTTCTTGAGCGCTGTTTGGGCCCTTTTTCTCCTTGTAGCCTGGGAGATGGAAGATGTTCCTTGTCCATCTTCTTTAATCTTCCTTGAACCATAACACTGAATACTTTGTAAGGGCTGAGGAGGTATCAGAGACCTAGAACAGTCATGAGATTTAGCAAGAGCTGGATTTGAGGTTCCCTTACTTCTACATGAAGCAATTCCTGCCCGATATATCATTCCTTCTGTTTCTCCTCAGTCTTTGGAGGTAAAGTAGCTGCTGTGGTTTGTATTGTAGTCCATGTTGCCTGGATCTTCACCTGGTTCAGAGCACAGGGCTTCCTTCAACCAAGGCATGGCATTGAGTTCAAAAGTGATTCTGTATCACTGTGAGGTTCATCTAAGTTCCCTACCTGAGAAAGTTCCCAATCCCTCTGGAGAAATTTTCAGGCTGAGGAAGGAAACACATTAAGTAGCAATTAGAATGTGACTTTTTCTATAACACTTTCTTTACTTTATGGGAAATCATTCTGAATAAACTCTGGATTTCCCTCTCAGAGACTCTGTGTGAGAGAAGAAATGGGGAGGCATGAAGAATAAACTTAAGTATGCATCTTTGTTATTCCCCATAACAATTAAGTCTGTTCTGCTCCTAAAAGTGGCATAAGAAAAAATTTGAATCATCTGTTAAAATAGGATTCACTTGCCAACAATGGTGATTTTTCACACTTAGTTTGCTGCAATGGTGAACACATATTCAAAAAGAACCATATCTATGTCACCTAATATATCACTCCTTGATGCTTTTACAATTTTATGTACCTGTTTCAGCTCAGACACGATTGTCTATTAAACACTTCATTTTATTTAATTGTTTTTGTTGTTCTTCTAGCTCTTTTCTTTCTAAAAGTGACTGCAGAGAGGTAAGGGAAGAAACTTTGTCATTTTAAGACGCTTTCTGTGAGCAAATATATTGTGTTGTTTAGCATCCTACAGTACATTCTAAAAAAATCCCCAAAGCTTAAGGAACTATTTTCAAGTCTTCATTAATACTTCAAAATTCAAAATGAACTAGTGGTAGAAAGCACAAAAAAACCCCCTAAAGATGGAAGGTAAAGTGATCCTCCAAACCAATATAGGTGTAAGAACAAATTACCTAACTACAGGAGGAGATTCACTGCATATGGCACTGCCCGGGGCAAATATGGAAATCAAAATTAATTGCAACAATGTTTGTAACTTGATTTTGTTCCAAAAATGCAAATACTTAAGGATTTTACTAAGAACAGCTGGACAAAAGAGTTGTAAACTCATTTTGATTCCTTATAAAATTCTTCAACTTACTAAACTTCTAACTGCAATTCCTGCCACACCCAACATACTTTGTTAAAGTCAGTTGCTTTTCTTTCGCTCTCTTTTATCACCAGTGGATAAATTACTCTGCAAGTTTATGTCTGAAATCCACCCTAGCTGTGTAAAGAATTTTATTAGTGATAAATGAATTTAAGAATATGTCCTGACTCTTTGAACCCATGCTTGAGTTTTTGTAGCTAACAACTGAAACAAAAAATCCTTTCTGTGTTAAAAAATTAAACAGGAAAATGAAACAAATTATCTGCATGTATACAGGACTGCAGACAATTCTAACTGGAATATTTTAATATAATAAAGCCAACTTCAGTCCCCACATAAGCCCCTAATGCAGCTGAGTGTTTTTGGCTAATAATCTTTCAGAATGTTTTCTCAAAAGAAGAAACTGTTCTTGAGAACATTTCACCTATAAGGTCTAAGGAAATTCAAGAACTGCCTCTATTTCCCATATCAGGGTATGGTTATCAAGTTTAACTGCCCATGGCTTAAAAATGAAGTACTGAAGAAACTTTCAAATAACTTTCAGATTGGGTGTGCTGTACATGGATGAAAGCAAGGCACTCTTTTGAACTATCTCCATTCTGTTATGCAAAGATAGGAACACTTCCTCTGGGTGAAATACGAGAGGAATGAGAGAATGGAAAGTATGGCAGAAGGAATTACAAGGTCCAAATATTCTTCATCTTGCATGGAGATTTGACACTGTGAGTTAAATTTATCTCGGTTTCCTGAAGTGTATTTTGGAGTTACCCAGAGCCTGTGTGTGTTAGTGAACCTCATATCAGAAAACAGCCGCAGTAAGGAGAGGACCAACAAATAAATAATATCTATGTAAATAATGATAACGACTAGATGGCAAGCAAAACCAAGAAGCAGGCTTCTTCTCTGCTAAGGGGAATAGAGTAAATTTTCTATAATTTTAGAGTCATGGTGGACTGAAGATTATTACATCGTTTATTTCCAACACATTACCCTAACAAGAATTTTAATTTTCTAGTTCCGCAACAGTGTATAAGATAAGGAGTATTTCTCTATCTTGAAGCATTATCTCTGTTGAAAAAGATTAAAACCATACTTTAAACAAAAGCACAGAGCTCTGGCCATAACATTTCAGCCTGAGAAGCACAAAGTTTTCAATCTTGAAATGTACATATAAGTATATAAGTCTATCTCTTGGACATGTTTTGAGATAGTGAGGTTTTTTTCATCTTAAAAGTTCTGTTAACAAACATTAAAATGTAGTAAGCATAAATGGCTAAGAGCAAGATGGGCATTTTCATGTCATTTTGATTGCAGAGGGGTGTTGTGTTTCTATCAGTAGCTTGTTAAAGTGTTTTTGCTTGTGTTTGCATGTAAATTGCAATTATAAATTAATTTTTTTCTTTTTTTATTTCTCACCTTATAGCCATAATATGAGCAACTTTATAGCCATAATAGGAGTAACCACCCTGACTGTGATATTTTTTTTTTTCAAATAAGAAATAAATCTCTCAAAATATCTGCTAGGTGAGGTTTGAAGTAGGTGATCAGAATGATTTTTTTTATCCTTTCTCCATGTAATTCCTTTAATGTCATGTAGGAGAGAGCCAGTGTGCAAATGTGCAATAGCCCATTCACACTGGCTATGTTTTTCTGTAAAAACATGTATTTTGAATATCGTTTATTTAAATATTACAGCCTGTTTTCCAGGAAAGGTTACCCTAAATCTGCTAGAATACATTTCTAATGTCATTAGGGTAAATCTCTGGTTTATTATCTGAGGTCACAGATAGTTATACATAAGAAAAAAAAAGCTTATAGGCTCAATGTGGCTTCCTGATTTTTTTGCTGATGGTTGCCCTCCTTGCTTATATTAAGACATTAATGGATATGTGTTTACTTCGCTTGATAATAACTTTAAGTGCAAGTTCAATAATTCTTTTGTGCCTATTCTCATTGATTTGTGTCAATGAAACAATTTCACTTTATGCAACTCTCAGCAAGAGGCGTCACTTTAAAAGATGAAATCACGTGAAGCTGATCTTGATCTATGCCAGGGCATTCAGAATTCTGCAAAGCCAAAACCATCCATTTTACTGTGATACTTTTTGTAAGGTTGCATAGTTCGTAATCTGCTGTTGCTCAGGTGCCCTCTGTGCTCAACATCACCCGACTCTGACTAATGAGACACAAGTTCTGTGCTAATCAGCAGAGATCAAGAGAGGCAGTGGCCATAACCTTGCATTGATCCAGAGAGAGACCAACTGTAGGAGGAAGATATTATTCAGAATAGGTTTGTTTTTTTTCTGACAACAGGAAGCAAGTGTGAATCCTCCAGCTTTTCTGCTCATCTGCTTATCATCACAGATCTGAGACAGTCCGAAGGGAAATCTGTATACTTCCAGAATAGAAAAATAATGCAAATTTCTCCTCACTGACCTCTCTATGACTCTGCAATGCATTTCTAATCCCAGACTACACGCATCTTCTTATCCTGCTGTCAGGAATAACCTATAATAAGACAGCCACTAGACATTTCTTGCAGTTTAGTACAAGACAGTTCTGCCCTTTTCTGCTGAGATGATCATGTGTGATTCTAAAGCCCTTTCTGGTTTTATTCTGACTATAATATAAAGCGTTGCTTGGGAGAATGGTTCAAACTCTCACGCGTATCTGGGAAGGCAGGAAAATTTCAGCCTACCTCTGTTGCTCAGAGTTTCATTGATTCTTGGCTGAGCAACAGTAATGAGAAGCATGAGAAGCTAAATATTTAGAAAACACTAGGCAATATAAAATCATGCAGCACATTTCCTGCTGGGGCTGCCAGAAGCATGTTGACCCTACTTGTTGCATCCCATCAAGTTCAAGGCTTCTGTCTTAATATCCAGGGAGTTTAATGTTTTTAGTCCAGGATAAACAGGATTTTTCAAGCTCTGTGTGGATGTCTCTCTCTGACCTAATGGAATGTAAAATGCATCAAAACCTCTGCAAGAGACAAGATCTTCTAAGGGTGTGTGCTAAGGCACTATGAAACCTATTCCCTGGGGACTTAAGAACACATTTAGGTGCACCCTCCTCTCTGAACGCAGCACTCCTCTAGATTGGAGTCGTGTCTAGATTGATTGCACAACACAGAGGGGGTTGGTTTGTTTGTTTATTTGTTTTAAGACTGCCTCTCAGTCATCAGCAAGAGAGTCAAACGTGACAGCTGCAGGTCAAACCCACCCAGAAGAGAGAAACCTGCATAGTATTGTGCATATTGCATAGGGCATCACAAAGTGCCCTAAAGGAGAAGCTGCATCACTCTGAACATTGTTTCAGAGGGGGAGGAAGATGAGAGGAATGTGTGGCAGGTTCCAGGTCTCCCATGAATGTCCTCCTGCTCTGGTACAGCTCTTTTCTGGCAGGTAAGATGGAGAGGTTGGATTACAGCCATGTCTGCTTGTAGCCTTGCTTGTCTGCATAAGATGCAGCTGTTCTTTTTTCTCCTTGTGCTGCACTAAAGAGTCAGGGGACTTGTCCCAGCCAAAGTCACTAAAAATAGTTTCTGTAGTGAGTAACTTTAATCTTTTAATGAGTCATTTGCCATATAGTTATATGCAGGTGAACAGAGAGAAGCTCTGACGTGGGGGCTTTACTTTTCTCAGGTTTTCTTTGGGAAAAATTGAACTTTTGAAATCTCTAAGTCTCTTCACTCCCTACTATATTTCAGGGGAAAAAACATCAGAATTAGAAATATTAATACCTTCATACTTAAAAGGTATCAATAATCTACAAGTTCTTAAATATAATCAGTTCTTAGATGAAGAAAATACCTTGCTACCAAATCCTAGCAACAAGAAGCAATATAACAGAATACACAAAAATAAACATCGACATGGAGCCCATTACAGTAAAGGAGGGAAGCTACAAATTGCCGCTCTGCTCCAGGTAGCTTTATCTCTATTTCAAAGAAAAGCACAGTCTAGAAACCTGTATATGTTATGAAAGAAATTATTTATGGTTAAAAACACACCCCCTTTTCAGGATAAACACGGATGAAACAAGAAATTCAAATGTACCTCAAATGAAGTTCTTCCTTTTTCTTTTTTCTTTTATTTTTGTTGTTACAAAACTTGCTATCCCAGTTGTGCCCTTTGAACACCTTCTGACACCAGAGCATCCTTCACATATAAGTAAATCTGTTATTGTAGGTGGCACTGGAATATTAGCTGGAAATTCAGTTCCTGAGTCTGCTCCTCCCTCTAGTGGAACAGATACTCTTCTCACCAGTAATTCTTGAGAAAAGGAATAGAAATACATAACCTTGACAGCATATTCTTCTTATCTTTGACTTCTTAAATCGGCTCAGAAAACTGAATGGATAAGAACGGCTCCCATAGGTGGCTAAGACAACTTAAAAGTTGCTCCATCTGGACCACCTGCTGGTTAGAGCCATTGCTGGAGTGCAGGAGGAAGGTTTTGCTCTGCTTTGTTGGTTTTCC
Organism: Anthoscopus minutus; assembly: GCA_013399455.1. NCBI lineage: Eukaryota > Metazoa > Chordata > Aves > Passeriformes > Paridae > Anthoscopus > Anthoscopus minutus. The sequence goes on along the minus strand of VWYI01023738.1, from coordinate 5,399 downwards.
TTGGTGCTTGGGAATACCCTGTGGATGTGACAGCTAATTATGTGTCTGTCACAGAGATGTGACACCCCTCCAAGAATCTACTTCAACTGCAGTAGATTTTTAATTGGTTGGTGCTAATCATCTAAAGTAGAATGGCTGTAGTTCAGAAGTAAAATGCCTATGTCAATCTTTTTCTGTGTGCTTCCAAATTAAAAAAAACAAAAAACCAAAACAAAACAAAAAAAACCCAAACAAACAAAAAAAACCCCCACAAAACTAAACAAACCTCAAAAAATAAATTATGAAACAAAGAAAGGAAAAATAAACAAAACCTGAACACAAAACTATAAGCTGAGTAATTGCTTGCATAATGTTATGTGATTAAAAAAATAAAGGGACAGCAAATGTAATATCAAATATTACACAGCCCATCTTTCTATTAATTTTTCTTTGAATGTAGCATTTCTGTTTCTTTAACAGTAAGCTACTGGTGAAGAATAGAGGGGATTCGCTATGAGAATGGAGATTACACACCTGATTTGGGTTTGTGTAGGGAATGTGACATGGATTTAAAGAAACAAAAAGCTGGGTGTTCAGCTGCGGTATTATCTGCCAGCAATTTTCAATGGTTTCCATGAAAAGTGTTTGAATAATAGAAAAACCATTTGGAGAGGGAGGTCTGAGGACCTATTACTTGCCTGGCTCAGCAGTGACTGGCAAACACTCGCTTGTGACACTGAAGCCTCTTCCCGCCCCCTTCATGACTCATATCCATCTACAACTTTCCTTAGACTTTTGGGATACTAAAGGTTGTCACAGCATTAAAGACTTGAAAATGTCTCTGCAAGTTAATTATTCAATGATATGCTGTATTTGACCTTACCATATGGTTTTGAAGTGTCTTAGAGGCTTTTTCAGCTGATTATATTTCCAGTTACAATTTCTTGGTACCTTACATAATAGCAACACAGTAAATAAACAGCAGCAGCATGGTTTCAACCTGCAGCTGAAGAACCTAATTCTGTTTTCCCTGGGTCAGTAGGAACATATTGACTAGAAATAGATCATCAAGAAACACTAAGGCTCTAGATTCTCTAGATCAGCAAAAATAATAAAAATGGAAAAAAAATGTTTGAAATTTTTTGAACTTTGTCCATGTCTTTAAAGTCTGTTGAGAGCTTTTGAAATACAGAATGTTAATGAATGAATGCACCAAGAACACCAGGATAAGAAATAGTAAATGTAATGCAGATTATGTTGTGAAGGTTTCCTTAAGTATATTTTTCTTAAAGTGGTATATGATTTATGGAGGCTGTCTGTATGAATTGTACCTCCCACCAGTAGCTTCTCCACACAAAGAAAGAACAGCTTATTGCAGCTGTCAGCTAATGAAATGACTCCTGCAGTTCGAGTAGTTGCAGCTTTGGGCTGAAAACTGAGGTTCTGACATTTTTGGCAATGCATACAAATGTCCTGTGGCAGAGGGCTTTTTTTTTTGCAACACTGTACAACTACTGCAGTGAGAAAACTACATGAAGACTGGGGTATCAGAAACTATTTTATCATTAATCTGCTGGTTTTTTGGTTTTTTGTTTTTTTTTGCTGAGCAGCAAAAAGTCTGCCAAATTTTGTGCAGAACAGAATCTTTGAGGTCAATGTATTTTCATTGTGTACCATTACTTTCTTAATATGTAAGGCTTAAAAAAAACCAATAAAAATCGTAAGGGGCTGAAATTGCCTTTACAGAGAATAATCACATATCCCTGTTGGAGCTTTGGCTGTCTGGGCACAGGAGGAAACATCTTCCATGGGATATTCGTAAGGCCTTTAGGTCAAGAGATGCATCGTCTTAAAGGCATGCTGCACCTAGATTTTTTTTTCTTTTGAATTAGCAAGTCCAAATATGATGCAAATGAATGGATAAAGCAGCTGGAAATAGTCTGATTCATTACTGTACCGTTTATGGCTGTGCATGTAACTCAAAAAACGTGACGGCAATTCCAGCATTTATACCTTATTTCTCTGAGTGTAAATGCACCCACAGACCTCTTATTGCAGTCTAACTGGAGGGCTGGTGAATAATCTCAGCATGGTTGAGCAGCAAATGTTGGAGGATAATTGGATCTGCAGGCTAAGATAGTATGAGCGTGGAAGGTTTGGTAGGGAGGATTGATAGGCAGTTATTTTATATCATGTTTGAAATCCACTTTTTGTTTGTAATTTTATGTGCAAGATAGGTTGCCTTTAAAAGTCTGAAATTATAAGTTTTGATTCAAATGAAAGATTGAGGTTAATGTTCCCTAAATAATATCTCTGTAGTCATAAGCTGGTGAGCAGAGCATGCTGAAGAGTTCATTCAATAAAGCTTATAAGCCTTTAATTAAATTGTGAAGCCATTTATACAATGCTTTAAAAGTGGATCTTTGAATGTAAATTTCAGACTTAGTTGAGGATACTCAAGCATTATATGTCCTTACAGTGTACTGTACTTATAGGATACTTTCCCATCTCAACTGAGACTTCAATGAATTATTGTATATTAAAGACAAAGAAAAAAGTACAGCCAAAGCACTCTGGATAAATTCTGGCCTTTGTCATCTCTTTACAAAGCTGCTTGTGGTGTGTTGGGATTTTTTAACAAGCCTAATTTGGACAAGTGGGGTTGCAGTAAGCCTATAAGTATTATTATTATTATCGTTGTTGTTATTATTACTATCCCTTTGTCCATTGTCTGTCCATTTTGTCTCCTTTTGATAAGAAATCTGTTCTTTCATTATTGTTTATATTAGGACACTTAACATCTCAGGGTAGGATACGTTCTGCTCCCTTCTTTGCAAAGTTATTCTATTTAGAACAAAAATTAAGCCATGAACTTTAAGATAAAACTCATCTGAAAGGAGGGGACTTGGTCACACTGGTTCTCAGTCTGGGTTTCACACTGGAGTTAGCCAACACACTAGGGATCTAGTACCTGAAATTGGGATGATTTTACATTGTCCTCTTCTCACATATTTCAAACAGGCAAAGACAAAACATGTGAGCAATTACAATGTGACAGAGAGAGAGCTACTCTGTGTCTTGGAATCTGCTGTCTGACTCTGCAGTTCAATTTGCTTGGGAGGCTAAGGTCTCAAAGATACCTGTGTTCCTACAAGAAGCAGAGGAGAAGAGCGAGACCCAAATTAAGGTCCCCATGACCACAGTATTTAGTGAGTCTCACTGAGTGACTGAGCAGAGTGTACTTTTTGGCAGGCAAAAGAGAAGCAAGCTGCTCCAGACCAGTCCCAGATCTTTTCCCATTTTGCCTCTCAGCATGACTTATGCATGTGCTGGTGGGAAATCGGGAAATAGGGAGCTGACCTGCTGATGTGCACAATTCTCCACTGTGGCTGGAAGAAAGGTGAATGAACTGTAACTAGCACTGTTGCAATAGAGCTGGAGAAGGTATTGAGGACCTGAATCTTGAGGAAGGGACACTTCACAGCCCAGGCTGTTCATTGCAGGCATCCACAGGGACAACCTATGGCATTTTTTCAGAAGAAGATGAATGGCACAACATGCAAAAGAGAAGGGAAGGGGAGGAAAAAAAGAGAGAAAATGGGGTGTAGTTGCCATCAGCAGTAGTCCCTGAAAATGTGAGAACATCCCCTAGATTTATTGACAGGAAACAAATCCATAAATTGGCTATTCCTCTGTCCCCCACAACCACAGTTATTAAACCTCTCCATTCAAAGAGAAGAAATGATATGACATAATTTTAGGTTTGGATTTGACCAACTGTATGAGAGTGTATAAAATGCAAAGAATGCATTTTAAATGCACCACAGCAAGAAAGGAGAATTAGTATGTCTTTAGCTTTTATCATATATTGTTAGCATCTTAAATGAGTAGTGTAAATTACATAAAGGTGATTTTTAAAAAATTTAATACACCTGTTTAATAGCTGTCTCTGAGTCCTGTAGCTGCAAGTAAACAGCAAAAACATCAAGCAGTAATGTAATGTAGAATACTCTATTTCTTTTCCTGCTACATAACTTTTACAAAACTTTTTTCTTTTACCTGTGTTAAGAAAAGATAAACTTTGAGATGGAATTATCTACTTCCACTTCTATAATTATGATCTGTATATTCCAATTCTATCTTCTTGTGACAGGAGATTTCAGTGTTCTTACTTCCAAGCTTCAAAATGAAAAACTCAAACTGCTTCAAACTATAGAAATTGTGAGTCATGAATAAGATTTAGAGAATATGAGAGGGAAAATGAGCTTCAGCCTAACTTTGAATTCCTGAAGCAGCAACTTGGGATTCAGTACTTGGTTTTAGTCTCACACATTACACACTAATTGGCAGGCAGGACTTTCTCCTTTCTGGGAACTGAATTAACCTTTGGCTGGAGAACTGTTGAAAAATGTATAATCCATAACTCCACACTGCTGTACAGCATTGTTGTGGAAACGAGTTTGATACTGTTTCTCAGTGTTTCACAAATCTCTGCCACATTAGTAGTCCAGAGGTAATTTTAAAGGCTTGCAGTAAACTTAGTTGAGTTCACAGAAAATTGGTTTTGCAGCTGGATGTTAATCACTATTTTGCTTTCAGGCTTGTCTAACATGAACACCATCCTTACTATCTGTACTTCTAGTACTCATCAATATTTCCAGCCTCCAGTAAAAGT
>VWYI01023735.1:283397-409295 GCA_013399455.1 Anthoscopus minutus | reverse complement strand
AGCCACAAAGCTCCTAGACTTAGTGGACAGAAATAACATTTCTGTGCAGAAGTTTCTAGGCTGCTTAACTTATTGGAAAAGGTAGTGAGCAAGTTACTTGTAAATTGGTAAAATTCAGGAGCTGAATCCTTTTGCAACTGGAATATATTGTCACCTCTTGTGTCCCAGATTAGTGGAAGATAGGAGAAATGTTTTCCTTCATCATGTTAAAAGCCTTACCTTCATTTAGAAATGAACACACATATATTTTTTTTTATTCAAAACAATTCAAAACAATTTAGAAACATATTTTTAACTGAACTATATTGAATTATTGAGGGTCAAAAGGGAAATTCAGATCTCTTTTCATGAAAGTGTTCTAATCCAGGCAGTACACCATCCACTGTAATGGGAGGAATATTTGCTGTTCACAGGAGACCTGGCATGAGAAAGTTACAAAGCAAGGGCTGCCTTAGCTAGGTATTTTGGAAGCTTTGCCATGTGTTTCTTGTATCCTTGGAGACTATCAAGTAGTAATAAAACTATGTAAGAGGAGGATATTGAAGAGACTTTATCTGAAAAATCTTCTGTATGTTGTAACAGCATTTGGCTCAATAAGCATCTGCAAGGGAGGAATTATAAGTGACACTGGGGTTTTAGATGCATGGAGAGGATGCAGCCTCTTGGCAGAATTAGTTACTCTGACAGCTCTGTTGTAGAGTTCTGTGCAGTAAGTGGTCCTCAAAACCCTCAACTGCTCTCCCCTGCTGACAGACCAGCTGGTTGTCATTCTGAAACCATAGGGGGAACTCCATAATTCCTTCCCATGTACTGTTTAAAAAACTGTAATCAAGCCAAGCCTAGTCAAAAACTACATTCAGGCTTTACTTGTTCCCTTATGTATATCAGTACTGATGGAACTCTTATTAAAAGATGACAGGTTTCACTTTGCTCTCTCTGTGGCTGTGAGGTGAGGATCACCGTTCCTTTTAAGATACTTTCTTTATTTCTTGTGGTATATAGGAGTATAAGGTAAATAAAACCACCTGTCCACTTTCAAGTAGATCATGTATTTCTATACCAACTAAATTATGGCAAAGTAGTAGTGTTCTATGCAGCACTGAATCCATAAGGCACATTGCTCTGTCTGGGTATTCCACCTCAGCTGGGAGAGGACATCTTGCATGATCAGGATTAAAATGTGCCCAAGGAAAAATCAGTATTACTGTTAAAAGGAATAATAATATTTGGAATTTGGAAGTTAAGTTCTTATTAGTGATTTATTTAGTTTTTTTAAAAAACAATGGAAAAAAGAATGACAGTGTCAAGTAACTGTTTTGAGCATGTTAATAAGTTAGTGTGTAGCCCTTGGCTTGAAACTTGTCTAAGTGTATTTTCAGTGTTTATTTCCTCTCTTAGAAAGCCATTGTCCTATATTTGTCCACATTTGATGTTACCATCTCTTGTTTATTTTCCTGCATAGCAGTATAACTAATGGTAAGATTTGTGTTTGCTTTTTCTGCAGAACCCAAATCAATTTCACAGTCGCTATTGATTTCACAGCCTCCAATGGTAAGAATAAACATCTTGTGTGTGTTTGTGCCATTTTCAGTTTTAAGTGTACATATGTGTGTGTTTGTAAGAGTATTCAGCTGGCACCACCTAGACTCGGGCTTCCATTTTGCTGAGCAACAGAAGAGAGGCTAATTCCTGTATAGGAAAGCAGGACAAACAGAACAGATAAAAGTTGGAAAAGCTACATATAAAATTTAATAACCAGAAGCAATGTGCAAATATCTGTGTAATTTTTGATTATTATTGTTTGTTTTTTTATAACTGTTGAGAGAAAACTTAGAAGAACCCATTGAAAAAGGGCCAAATATTTCCAGGTAGAATGAGTCTGAAGTGGAGTGAAGTAGAGACAAGTTGCGATTCTCCTCAACGCTTTCAGAATGTCATAATACTTTTTAAAATTTCATCTTGAAAGTGTATAAATTGCACAAATCTTTTCATCTTAAAAGTGTATAAATTGCACAAATCTATAAGTTTCTTGCTGCCCTTTCAATGCTGAAATACAGCTACTTCTGCTAATATGTATTTAGAACTGCTAAAAAACTACTACTTTTAAAATTTACTCAGAACACTCCATTTTTACCAGACACAACTTATGATTTTTAAGAGAGAAAATTCTGAAGTTATTCAGTTTTAAAGTAAATCTGATCCTTGCTTTAACAGGTAACCCTTCACAGCCAACGTCACTGCACTACATGAATCCCTATCAGCTGAATGCTTATGGCATGGCACTGAGAGCTGTTGGTGAAATAATTCAGGACTATGATAGTGATAAAATGTTCCCAGCTCTTGGCTTTGGAGCTAGACTGCCTCCAGATGGAAGAGTATCACATGAATTTGCACTGGTAAACAAATAAATATATATTTTTTTAATTTGTTTACTACAACAGAATTTTGGGTGTTAAGGCTATAGTCTTAAGCAGTTACTGGACAAGTAAAGAACAGAGAATCTGCTAAGTCTTCTATGCTAACTAAATAGTTGTTTCAAAACTTTTCATCATAGTGAAGTTACTTCACTTGATATTATGGAGAGAAATCTGGAGTCAAGAAGTCCCTGTAGGCCAAAACTTGTAATAAAGAGAAGTAATAATTTTCCCCAGCTGTAGCAGCTTGAGAAACAGATGCTTTAAAGACTTCAGACTGAAGCTAATCTCTCTAAAGAAGCAAGCAAGTCATGTTCCAAGATAACATTTCAATATTATTCTTATTATTCTGTCTCATTTTCTGGAATCTCTATCTTTACAGGTTGCTAGTTCAGAGACATGGGGATATCTAAGTGGACTAAAAGATTATTTGATAAGAATAAATCTGAGATTGATCCATAGGTCAGTGCAATTGCAAACCTGGAATCTACCAGGATTTTCCAGAAAGGCTGATCTGGTGTAACAGATGCTTGTGATTAGTGTTGATATTTTACCTACTTTCTTATTTTGAGGTTTTTGTTCTTCTTAGAGTAGGATAAAGTTGTCAGAATTACAGCAAATGTAGGTATATCAGGGGAGCTCTAACCAGATAGCATCAAAGAAATGGCAGGAGATTGGTGACTGTAGATGTGTATTTCTTCTGTCAGCCTGTGCTCGAAAAGAGTGCCACATACCTTACCTCAGGGAAAGGTTTTCCATGTAGATAGTAATTTAAAACAGGTGGAATTGCAATTACTCATTTAAATTTCAGACTGTGGACTTTGTATAGCAAGTTCAAATATATTGATACATCTTTCAGTTTTAATAATGTTTCTATAATTAATTCAGTTAATATATGAGCCACTGTGATACTTCTACAGAACAAAAAGCACCACATACATATATACGTATGTGTGTGTGTGTGTGTCTATTTCCTTCCTCCACACAAAAATATATATAGGTGTCTCCCGTGTAATGCTAAGCAGTGTTTTCAGTTCTCTCTTCTAATGTTTTAGACAAATTCTGTCAAAAACCCCCTTTAATTTTCTAGATCCTCAGGTGAGTATACTTTACCTCAGAATGAGGTACTGGCACGCTAAGCCAATGAGATGTTGGCATATGAAGGAGAGTAAGATGATATGAAAGGTTTTGAAGCCTTACATATATCATTTGCTGGGCCTGACATTGGTCTGGAATTCAGCTTTTATGTTTGTATTGCCATCTGTAAATAGGTATCCTCATTAAAGGGTCATTATGGAGATAGGTAGTAAAATGGCAACCCTAATATTTTACAGTACCAACCATTTTGTGAGCTCCAAAAGAGAAAATTCCTTTTTTCATTTGTTTATACAAGGTAAAAAATAATTTTTTCAATGCAGAAATATCGTGCCAAAGCAATGAAAAGTTCATTGTTTACCTTACACTCTTATAAGCCTATGAACCTCAGGATCTGGCTACCAGATTCTTTTTTTTTTCACATTTTTAAAATAAATCATTGAGCCTGAACTGTGCTCCTAAACATGCTTCCAGCTTTACAACTGACCTGTAATTCATACCTTAAATCCACACAGGGCAATGCCTGTTACTGTTGTATGTCTGAAGGAGTATTTAATTACACTGAAGGTGGTATTTATGTCTAGGAGCCAGTCCTAGTGATTCAGGCTGCTGAGGCTGATAGGACCTCTTTACCTCAGCAGTTAACACTCACAAGCAGACATTGCACATACACTGGGCATTTGTAGTAAGCTTTCTGGATAGATCCTAGAATGCTTAGGTCTTTACCTTTTAAAATGTACAATGGGTAGTGTTCATTAACCTACATAATTTTTACTTCATAATTACATACAGTTATTAATCATCTCTTGTATTCATTAGAATGGAAACCCTCAAAATCCATACTGCCATGGAATTGATGGTGTAATGGAGGCATATTACAGGAGTCTAAAATCTGTACAGCTTTACGGACCAACAAACTTTGCTCCTGTAATTAATCATGTAGCCAGGTAAGCATCACAACAGGTGCTGTGTAGAAACTTCTTTGTGTTAGAACAACTACTGCATATAAAAGGCTGCCAGTTACAGAGAAATGTATTTATTGACAGTTGTTTTGTTTATTCAGTCCCATGATTACCTTGTGACTTGAAGATTTGAAGACCATATGCTGGTATTGTGCAGAATTTAATTGCTGATTAAAAAGTGATCCAGTTGACCAGCCTGAGTCAAAATCTTAGCAGAGATGATAAGGATAGAAAATTTCTGTCATGTCATGTTCCTTTTTTGTCCTTTAGAGCACAAAATTATTGCTTCAGAGAAAATACATGCATCTATCAAAAAGTTTTATAAACTCTGAGTTTTCTTAGGTGTATGTAGTCTCTCTAATCTCTCTATGTCCCAAACGTCAACAAAATCTTTCAGGTCCCTCTGTGCCAACAATTCCCAGCTGGTAGTGGTACTTTTAAGGCAGTGATACAGCTGTCACCACTGGGGATCCATGGTGCTGTTTTGCAGTCTAACTCCTCAAAGTAAAAATCTTCCTGTGTGTATAAAAGTTTAAGAAAGATAATGTTGCCTTATTTTGTCAGACAAGATCTTGACTTATAATCTTGAGCTCAAGACCTTGGCAGTATAATACCTCCATGGATTTATATAGGAAAGTGATATGGCTTAGGTGAATTGCTGAACAGATTTTTTTTTTATTTATAGACACAAAGAACTACTACTACTTACAGAATAAAGTAGAGGTGTGTAAATCATTGTACTGGTCATGTTTTATCAATGAGCTTGCAAAAGAGCTAATTTTAATAGCCAGAGATATTTATATACTATCTGGTTTGCTGTTTTTAGCTCTACAGACCAGCAGAAAATAATTTGCAAATTCTGTGGTGCAAAGAATTTTCTGTGCCCCCCTATCTGAGCATGGCTAGATAGCTGTTATCAGCTATTTTTCATAAGGGTTAATTGTTTTGTCTTCAGTTCATACCATTGAAACTATGTACATGTATATTGCAATGCTTGTCATCTGAGAGTAGCAGTCTCCTTTAATCTTTCCTTTGACACGATCTCTTCAGTAACAGTTTTCCATATATGTAGCACTCAAGTGTCTGCACTAGCCACATTATCTGGAAATCTAACCCAACATTTTTTCTGGCTCTTTTTTTCTTCAGAACTGGTTGTAGTACCTGAGAAGCATAACTCAGAACTTGGCAATTTATCTCAAGCCTGCTAATCATTGCAAAAATTGAAATTTTTGATCCAGTGTTATCAAAGCATTGGCATAAAATCAGTTCTTTTTCTTACCAGTTGTTTTTCAAGAATATTTGCCAACTTTTACAGAATAACAGAAGACTGTCCAGCAGTATTAGTATTTCTTCCACTGAACTTCTGTCTAAATATCAAGTTATTGCAAACTTTGGGAGCTCCTCCTGGTAGCAAATCATACTACATTATAGTGGGAAAGCTAAGTGTCTTCACAAGGATTTCTACTGCATGATCATCCCAAGAGCAATCTATGTATCAGTCCAGTTCTCAGTGACACCATTTTCCTTCAAGGTTCAATTCCCTGATTGTTCTTGTGACTCTCATAGTATTGTACTGCCCTGCAGTTACTCTTTTAACCTACCTTCAGCCTCCAAGAAATTTCTTCTTCCACATCCCTCCTACTTAAAAGAATGCCTCTGATGAAATTTCTGTAAGCAATGTCAGATATTACTATCCTGTTATGATTTTGGTATTCTTTGGAAACTCTTTAGGCAGATAATGATTTTTCCATCCTTTCCCCAATTAGAGTTATCGAAACTACACCAGATTCAATTTCCCCTTCTCATGCAAGATCTTTCTTGCAAAAGACTTTGGAACATTTTAGTCTGTGAAAAATTTGAAATAACCAAATTTCTGTTCCATTTCTTCAGTGTAGGTATGTAGACAGTGTTAAGTGCTCAGATAGCATAATAATGTTTATTTTACTTTCTCATCATACCTTGTCAGTGCAATCATCAGTGAAAAGCCTAAAAGCATTGTGGAAAAGTGAGATAAAAGGAGTCTCTGCATGGCAGTGAAAATGTGTTCCATGGTAGGTCTTGCTAATCTCTCTATAACTCACTTCACAAGGTTCTACTTTTTGACATCACAGCACTAAGAACCTTCATAAATGCAGGAACTGTAGTGGCTGTGAAGCAGCAAACCGCTTCCCACAAAAAAAAATTTCTTCTGTTCAGGCCATAGAATTTAGTGAGACTTTTTGGATTCACTCTCTTTCAGGACTTTGCAAACCTTCAGAAGCTGCTCATTTTCAAAGAGTCTTCTTGGGTCCTTTGACTGAGGTGGGGATGGCACTGGGGGTATTTTATCTTGCATTCATGTTCAGCACAAGGAGAAGCTTGAGTCTTGAAGGGTGGTGCAAAGAAATGAATATCTGAGCCAGGGTTGCAGGATTCATGTTCAGCCATTTTGCAAACGTGCACATAGATATGAACTATAAATTTGCAATCATGGTCAACAGCAAGTAACCTGGATTTCTAAGACAAAAAAAAAAGGGAGAAAAATATGCAACATGTTGATTCCTGTTAAGTTTTACTTGTGCTATAAACCAAACCATTCAGTATTAATGTATACCCTACATACTAAGCTATGTACCACATAGGTAATATCTATTAAACAAGTTATGCTTTCTAACATCTCATGATTCAATAATACACATTCTGTCCATGCTCCTTTTGGTAATGATGCAATTCTCATTTTTCACTGATGAAACACATGCAGATTATCAATATTGTAATAGTTACGTTTTTTCATTCTGTTCTCATTTAAAACTAGAATGTCCGGTTTAGTTATGAATATCTTTACTTTTGAAATCCACTGTGTTATGTTTATTAGTCCTTGGTAGTCAAATTTTACAAATACAGCTTGTTTTCATATGAATTCCTTTTATAAAGGTTTGGGGTTTTTTTACTGTTATAATGTTGGTTTTTCTTCCCTTAGATATGCTGCTTCAGTAAAAGATGGCTCCCAGTATTTTGTTCTTCTCATTGTTACAGATGGAGTTATATCTGATATGGCTCAGACAAAAGAATCCATAGTGAATGTAAGTTTTACTGAAAGTGTTGAAATGATGTTTCTAGAAATTCATATTTTAGGCAATAGAGTGAATGGCTTAATACTGCAGGCACTAGAGTTCTTCCATAAGTACCCATTTTTGCCAAGCAGGAAAAGTATTTTTACACATAAAGATGAAAAGAATGTAAAAGTTGAACTAGAGCTAATTAGATAGTGTTCTGTGGAAAATGATACTTTTCTCTCTAACACAGTATATCTGAATGATTTTCCTTATCTACTTGCCTCCTCCTTCCTCAAGCACATCTCACCATGCAGTTTTGCATAGTGAACTCTTTTCTATCTTTCTCATAATTGCAGACAGCTTTGATCCCTACACTTTTTAAAAACTGCCCCCAACTTTCTGATCCTGAATGATAAGCATACCAATCATCTGATTTCCCTCAAAACAGTCCCCTAAACCCTCTAAGTTCCTTATTTCTTAGGTTCTACGTTATTTTCAGTATGTCTCTTCAAAACTGCCATGTGTATAGGTAATATTCGATGCTATGAGCAGGTTCTATTGTGCTTTTGCCCATGGGAAATTTCAGATGAAAGTACACACAGAAACACTCCTAGACATGGTTGGAAAAGATCTCTACCAATAGTTTTTAACATACCAAGTGGTGAGTTGAAAAGCCTACATTAAAATAATTTAGCATCATGTCCAAGTGAATAGTGAGAATTAGGTGGCACAGTTTTGAAGACCCCCTTTCAGTAACTCCTGTAGATATTTGATACTGTTGCAATTTGTGGGGTGCCCATGTGTTCTGCCTTTTGCTGGGGACCAAGATGCCCTCGAGTCTCAGCCTGCAGCACATACACAGAACCTGTATAATAATAAGCTTGGAAATTCATTCTCTAGCCCAGCCTAGAAGTTTTAAACGTAATTTCTTTTAGATGAGTTGCTTTTAGGTGACAAAAAGGCTCAATAGAGAAAAAACAAGCAGCTCTTGATTCTGACTCACCCTTGCGTGTGAAGTCTGTGCATGAGAGACCAGCAAGTGCAGTTGGCTGACACCTTGTAAGATTAATCCTTTTGCCACTAAGACATACAGAAAATCCTTGCTTTCAGTAATAGTTCATTTCAAGGAATAATGACTGTTAGTCTACAACTACCTGGAAACACATCAAATATGTTGTTAGCTTGGAATAAGGGGAAGTTTGGGAATATTTGCTGTCTTGTTTTTTTATGAAGATGCCTTCATTTTCCTCCATATTTCTTGAAGTGTGAGCACAGCATACCATGCCAGAACTAATTAAATGCTATTCAATAGCAGTTTTTTCCATCTTAATAATATCCATAATACTAAAAAGGGCAATGATGTCCAATGCAACTTGATGTGTATAAAACTCAGAGTATATTTCAATTTTTTACATTAATTGTGCCTTTAGGCATCTTTCTCATTACAGCATATATGTCAGGCACATTCTGTTTTACCAAACTGTTTAAAGGTTATGCTGTCATTCAGAAAATGCCAACACTTAAGTTTATATGCAAAAGTTTAACTCTTTGTCTTTATGCTGTCCTTGCCACTTACTGTTTCATATTTCATTGTATCACATAATTCTGTGACTCTGTGAGTAGGAATCTCTTTAAAGGATACTTTCTTTACAATCAAGAAATAACTTTCTAGAAAACATCTGAAAAACAGAAGGTTCTGATCTAAGAGATCAGAAGATGTACATCTATGATTTTTTTATACTCCTATTTCATGTTTAAAATGAATGTAGACATCAGAATATCTCAATAAGCAACAGAATTATCAGAATTATCTCAGTAAGTTGTCAACACTGACATTTGCTGGAAGTTATTTGGTTTTAGTTGATACCTTCTTCATCAGAGGCAGATTCACATTATTTCTATAAACTGATGCTACTATCAGGGCAGGAGAGTCCAATATTTAAGATAGTGTCTTTGTAATTTTAAAGATTTTACAGAGTTTATTCAGGGAAAGCCAGATATCATCTTTGAATGAAAAAGATAAAGTAAAATTAAAAATCTTACCACAGGCCTATTCTATATTCTATATTCTATATTCTTGCCTGTCTGTGGCATGGATGATTGACTAGAGTAAAATGTCATTAATGGAATAAATGTAATATACATATTGCTTAAATAGATTATTTATTTTCTTTTTAAAATTGGCATATGATCAGTGTACAAAATAGTGTCCCATAGTTTCAAGCAGCCATGTAATATCAAGAAACAGCAAAGCACATTTAAATGAATGCCAGACTGTTATTAGGTGCATATTTGCAGTTACTGTCATTTTACAAAAGTTTCATAGAGAAATTTGTCCCCTTGGTTGTCAGTATTAAATGCTAAAATAGTTTGTTGTCTTTAATTAGCATCCTATATGATTCAAAGTCTTGGTAATGAAAAAATAATCATTTGCCTTTCTGTCTTCTTTCAAGATGTTTTGTACCACTTAAGCAGACAGTTTACACCACTCAACTTTTTAGGGGGATATAAATTTTTCTTTAAAACGTGTGTAAATGTGTTTAAAATTTCTGTGTGGTTTTTGTTCAGTTTGTTCTCAGATCTCATATTATTGGCTAATGTATTAAACCTCTTTTTCTTTTCAAGGCTTCAAAGCTTCCAATGTCCATAATTATAGTGGGGGTAGGACCAGCAGAGTTTGATGGTAAGTGTTCTAGCGTTTTTTCTAATTTTTTTTATATTTGCTTACATTTTAGTAATATTTGGCTTTTCAAACAAATACTGGTCTTTAAAATAACATTATATCAAGCAAGGAGTGAGTGCTGTTGGCATTTCCAGCTGGATTGATTGATTGATTACTCAGTGTGGTTACAAGCTACCATGTGGAGCTGTGTAGCCCCTCAGGCTCCCTGTTCAAGTCCAAACCATATGGGGGCTCAGCATTTACAGTAAAGTAAGTATACTCAAGAAATGTTAAATTTCTACAACACAAATATTTAGATGCCTCATGAAGTGTCAGTTGACTGGAAATATTGATCTTACTGCAGTAATAAAATCTTGAGAAAAATAAATACATTTGAGGTGATCTGGATTAAACAGGGTTTCACTTGGTAACAGGAGTGAGCCCTACTGTGCAGTAGCACTGACAGGATATTACAGCAGGAGAGAAATTACCAGGTTATTTATATATTCTTTCCATAATATTCTGGAACAGCAGTTTCTGTTGCAATAACAAAGCTTCTTCCATTGTTTGTATTAATTTTTAAAGTATGTGCCACTGCACTATGAAGTGTAGACATTGTGTATGTCTGTTCTTCAAAGTTCTAAATACTTTATTTTTAATTCTAGTACATCTGGTTAGACAGTATGGTTTCTGTTGTACATGAAATATACTTGATACTACTACCACAGATATTTAGTTGACTAATGACTGTTCATGTTAATTTTTGTAGAAATACTCTAAATGTAGAAAAAAAGTAGGAAAAAGTAAGACAAAAAAGATTTTATTTGAATTTTATTTTGTTGTATTACATGCATTATTCTTATACTGTTTGGCAAATGGTATATTAGTCATAATTTTAAGTATCTTATTCCATTAAGAAATTGTCCAGGTGAACACTTACACTTCAGATGATTGTATGCCACAGTCAGTGAGAAAAGACAGTTTATATTCATAAATGCATATGATGGAAATTTGTAAACTTCATTTTTACTCCTGGGAATTCCAACAGGGACCCGTGTTACTTACCATTCTCTCACCCCTCCACTGCATGTTTGTCTAGTCCTCGGATTTGCCCAGGCTCCCTTTCTCGGCCAGGACATGTTCTTGGGGTGTGGGCTGCTTTGGCATGGGCGCCCATTTAGTGGAGAGGGAGGAAGTTACCGACAGAGCGATCTTCCTGGCGAGGCTGCTGGGAGCTTCCTCTGTGTCTGGAAAAGGCCAACAGCTGTCTAGCTCTGAGAATTGACAGCTTTTAAGGCCATTTAGAAGCTGGGTCCACCTCTGTGAATTCTGTATTTAAAAAACACACAAGTCCGGGAAAAATCTCTCTTGCCTCCGGCCTGGAAAGGTAACGCAGCTGGGCTCAGTCACCGCTGGGGGCCGGCCCTGCTCTGCCGTGGCCGGGCTGGGCCGGGCCGGACCCCAGCGGCTCCCGGGGTAGGGACGGGAGGACCCAGCCGCAGCGGGGCCAGGTCACAGCTGCTGACACCAAACCCTGCCCCTGCCCCTCCGGCCAGCCCCGGGCCAGGCCCCCACCTCCACCTCCACGTCCACTGCGGCTGCCGGGCAGAGGGAGGGGCCCAGAGCAGCCTGAAATCCATCTCTGTGGCTGCTTTGACCGCATCCTGGGTGAAATGTTAACGCTGTCAGTGCACAGATGAGACCTGCAGACCTTGATCCTCTTTCAAGGGAGAGAAAAGCAAGAGTGACTATGCATAGAAAAACAGCATGAAGATACCTAGGTCAGTCCAGAAGGAGTCAAGTTCCAGACGAATGGAGAATGAGAGGGTGCCCTAGGAATGGGGCTGAAAATTCTTTGGGTAAGGCCGTATATATTACAATATTCCCTTTAATTCATGAGAAAGAATGGGTNGACCGCATCCTGGGTGAAATGTTAACGCTGTCAGTGCACAGATGAGACCTGCAGACCTTGATCCTCTTTCAAGGGAGAGAAAAGCAAGAGTGACTATGCATAGAAAAACAGCATGAAGATACCTAGGTCAGTAAAGAAGGAGTCAAGTTCCAGACGAATGGAGAATGAGAGGGTGCCCTAGGAATGGGGCTGAAAATTCTTTTGGTAAGGCCGTATATATTACAATATTCCCTTTAATTCATGAGAAAGAATGGGTGGATGGAGTGTTCAAATGTAGACCTGAGCAGAGACATCCATTGATGAAGAAAATCAGATGCTAAAGGAGCTGTGATCCTATGAGAAGCTTGAACTGAGAGAGAAATGAGAGTGATGAAGACCCTGTGCCTCCAGAGAGAGAAGATGATCTCTCTTCCCAGAGACGAATATGATTGCAGAGATGGATGAAGAGAGCCTTTGCTTTTGAACAGCTCATCCTTAAGATAATACCCTATAAGTTGATATGGCACGTTAATTCACCTATGAGAAGGCTGTGAAAATGGGAGGAGCTTCAAAATAGCAGATTTCTTTCCTGGGCAGCTGCTATTTGTGAGAATAAAAAACCAAGAGAGAACTGTTTCTTGTGGATAAATCTCCATGCCATGGCAAGAGAAAACTTCTCACCCTACAAGAACTGAGGAAAGACTATTGTAGAAGTGATAACTGATTTAAAATCTCAGGTTTTGTCTCTACATTGTCAGTTGGGAAAGAAAAGAAGTTGGGCAGAGGGAGGGAAAGTGTTCTGAAGGTTTTATTCTGATTTTTTTCTTACTCTTTTATTCCTTTTAATAAGGTTTTCTTTATACCCTTTAAGTTTTGAGCCTGTTTTGCCCTCCTCCTAAACCATACCTCACAGCAAGAAATGATTAGGTGCACTGGTGATTTTAGCTAGCACTAAACCACCACGTTGTTTGGTGCATTGGCCAGGAAATTTCATATTGGCTGATCCAGACCACTGCAGGGTGTCATCCCTCCCCCTTTCCTGAAGTTGGGATTCTGTTTGTACTGCAGGTTACATTTCCCATCTTTGGAGCCACAGTCCTGGTGTGTACTGCCTCGATGAGATTCACCCATTAGGTGTATGCCAAGTCTGTAGTCCCTCAGTGCCCAAGAGAACTGAGAAATTACTTTCATATGCAAAAATTCCTTCTGGAATAAACAACAGACTCCGTGTCTGCTGTGGGTGCTGAAGAAGTGTGTCTGCAGGAGAGTGATGTTTAGTCACTGTCTGGACATTCAAGTGCCCCTGAAGCTTCAGCTCTGTCATAGAGAGACCAAGCTGCTCCTCTTCAGATCTCCCTGTTCCCCTGATCTCCCAGCCCCTTGAGGGATACCAGAGTGGTTCTTAAAAGTCTGACGCTTGGGTAGATGGCACATTTGGCAGAGCTTTACTTAAAGGATGTGAGGATGACTGTAACAGGTCACAACAGGACCATTTTTGTCCAGTATTCTGTATCTGACGTGGCCATGGGCAATTTCCTAGAGAATGTTAAGAACAGACTAAGCAAATACGATACTTCCCTGAATAATGTTTTTAGATTGGAGTTTCATGGACGGGATGTGCTTTATGTCTATTTTGGAATTTTTTTAGTGAAACTCCTTCAAATACTTGTTCAGCCTCCTGGTTGAACACATTTACATTTTTGCAACAGCATCATCAGGCAACATCCTCTGCAGACCTATTGATTTGTTTCTTTGAACAAATATACTCTGTTCAGCTTGGCTCCTGGTAGTGTAATTTATACTTTCTAATTCTTGCTTCAGAAGAACTAGGTTTTGAAGTGCTGGTTTCAGTGAATTCAGCCCAGTTTGTAAGCCCCTGAGAAGCTGAGGTGCAGAGCTTTGGTTTTCATAGTGTACACTGAAAGAAGGTTTGTAGAATTGCAGATTCAACATCTGAGCAATAATCTGGGATCCCAAATCCATCCATTTCAGCACTGACAAGATAGCAGGTACATCTTTCTAGGTGTTTCTAGAACAGCTTCCAGGTATCTGGACAACAGATCTTTCCTCTATCCTGCTCAGAAGATACAAGAATTGCCCAATAAATTTAATAATTTTTTTAAGTGTTTCTCATTCATTAGCATTAAAAGATACTGCATTTTTCAGTGTGGATGTGAGTTATTACCTCTTTGTGCTGTATCCTTTGATGTTTTTTATAACAATAGCTGCTGAAGATGAATCCTTCTCCACCTCTGAAAGTATTTATGTATTTCCTTACAAAACTAGATATACTTGCTGTTTTGAGAGATGAAAGGATAAAAACTTTGTCATAGTCTGTTCTTTTCTGAAGGTGACAGTAAATATAAAAGTATGTATTGTCACCATGAAAAAGTACAAACCAGTTACAAAATATGGTGTATTTTCTGATGCAAATGATCTTAACAGAGTTGCCTAAAGAAGAGTTGTTGGTTTTATAGCTTGAAAGTGTAAGTTTCCTGAACTTTTTCTCAATAAAATGGTTTTGTTGTATACCTGAACTCATAGGGTTTTTTTTTGGTTTGTTTATTTTTTTTTAAGCTATGGAAGAACTGGATGGGGATGTAGTGAGGATTTCTTCAAGAGGAAGGTTTGCCGAAAGAGACATTGTGCAGGTGGGAGAGAAAATATAATCTCATTGAAAGATTTTACTGTTCCTCTTTGGTTTGAATTCTCATTTCTATCTATATTCCTACCTTTCATTTTACCTTAGCACTGATGTTCTTTATCTTAAGGTGTTTATAACAAGCTCAGAAACTTTCTGTGATAGCTCTAAGCCCTTTTATTACACATAGTAGTGGATCTGCATTTCTTAGGAAATGAGCCCCAAATGACAGGACACTGTTATAAAGTCTTGGTGTTATACAGCCATGGAGAAGAGTTAGCTGTTGAAAATTTGAACATGATGTTTCTAGAAAAAATGGTATCTGTCTAAAAGTAAATCTTATTTGGAAGCTATGTTTTCCTGGTAGTGGCTGAATACATTTATAAAATAGATTATTTGAGTTGGAAGGGACCTACAACAGACATCTAGTGCAACTGCCTGGCCACTTTAGTACAGAGCTGACTAAAAGTTAGAGCATGTTAATAAGGGCATTGCCCAAATGGCTCTTAAACACTGACAGGCATCCTTAGATTCAAACCTCACCTTAGATCTGCCATTTCTTCTTCTTCCTTTATTTCTCCTGTTTGTCAAACTTCATAGTGTTCACTTATTTTTCCTCCTACTTAATTTCACTTATTTTCCTTCCACACAGGTTGGATTTCTATATTGTTATTTAGTAGAATATATATAGAGGGAGAGTAACTGAGCCATATTAATAGCTCATACTGCATGGTAATTAAGGTCAGCTAGCTGCTGATGAACTTTGGGATGTGTTTATTTGTTTCCATTTATATCTGCAGGAACTGAAATTTTTCAAAGTGTTTAATTCTACACATACTGATACATGAATGTTTAAGGATTGATTAATAACTGCTGGTAGATATAATATTTCAGTCCAAGGACGTGTTCAAAACGTGTATTTGACACCTGATTTTATAGTTTGGTTTTATTAGAATGCAAAAATAAAGAAAACTACAAAAATATATGGAAATGAAAATGATGAGATTTTTTTTTGCAATCTTCTTCAGTCTTCTTGCATACTACATTCCCTCTCTGAATTTTTTTCTAAATGGGGATCAGAAATGAGCATAAGATGACAGAAATTACCCTCATACTCATTATGGATATACATTAAAGAAAGTCGTGGATTCCTGAATTCTAATAGTTGAGAAAGATACTTTTTTCATTTTTGCAACACACAGAGATAACAACTGATGGGAAAGTGAGATACCAAACTCTTACAAGAGTAAAACATGCTTGCTTCTTTGGTCATTGTTGTCAGACAGTTTTAAAAGTAGGGATGATGTAAGACATAAGGAGATAAGAAATTGTTCCTCATTTTGTCAAAGCCTTTGTAGTGTTCCTTGGTGTTTATATTGGGCTGAAGAGGAACTGTCTGTAATCTGTTGTTCTGTAAATGTCAGTGCTTTCAACAGAGCAGTGTGTGGGCTGGGCCCCAAGCTAGTGTTTCTGCAAAACCCTGTGTGCCATATCAGATTTTTTAAAGCTAATTCAGGTATCTCTGACATGCATTACACTTATGTTTAGATGCATTTAAATATAAGCAACATAATTTCTCTAATAACATCAGCCCAAAAAGCTTCAAAGAGCATAAATGGATAGAGATCTCACATGTTATTCTCACTTGTTAAAACACAAGATATGTGAAATGCTTTGCATCAGAGATTACTAACCTGTGCTGAAAAATTTAAAAAAAAATGCAATGAATACCCTTTTGTATTTCTTTAGAATTCATTGCATATTAGAATTGTAATAAAACATTTATTTATTATTAATATATTTTAATCAGAATGTTGTTTCATGCCATATTGAATTACCTCAAGACAGTATTATTTTGTGCTCTTTTTCTGTCTAAATACTATCATATATTTACTTTTTTTAACGAACTAAATAAATAAAAAGGGATTCAGACAAACCCTCTTAGTTTGGTTAGATCTTTGTTTTATATCTAGCAAGCTAAAGCTGATTTGCCTTTATAAAACTAACTGCTCAAATAGAAATTTTTTATATTTTTTGTGTAATAGGTTAATTAAAATTGACTAGTGAAATTACCTATTAATTCTAACAATATTATGAAATACTTTAATTAAATTAGTGCAGGAAAAGTTTGTCTGTTAACAGTGAGTCTCTTTCTGGGTTATATTTACTACTGACTGCAACTCATGTAAAAGCATGTTTTTCACTATTTCCTCCTCACTAGTGTGTATATGTGTTGTATGCTCTGTATTACATGTGTACAAGTTCTTCCTTGGTTTTGTTTAATTTCTGCTCCTTTTGCTGTTTGAGACATTTTAGGAGAATATTTCCTTATAGTGATGCACCTGTTGTTTCTCCTGAGAATTTTGCATATTAGCTTTTTTAATTAAACTCTTAAATTATAGAAGAAGCACTTGACATCCCATGAGTTTCCCTTTGGTTTATCTTATACCTTTCATTCTATTCCTCTGCTATCTCCATGTTAGCTGTCCTTGTAGGTTTGCTTACCTGTCCATAGTTCCTGCAGCTCCTCTGACATCTCTGCAGTGTGAGGAGAGACTAAAAAGAGCTAAATTAGGCCATCTATGTTGTATAATTAGATTTCAACATTTACACTGAAATAGCCCCACTGTTGAAATTGCCCCACTTTGCTACACACAGTGGTCTGAGATTTCATGTCTGCAGACTAATGGGTAAGGTGATCTCTTAGGATGGGATGCATGTTCTTTAACTCAGACTGTGTGTAGTTTTTACACAAGGAAAAGAAATTAAGGAGCCTGGATTGTTTCTTTTTTGTATGCCAGTAGCACAAGATTCTCATTAAGTATTATGAAATTCAAGCCAGGGTGGGCAGGTAACTGGTTTAACTGGTGATATCACATAACAAGTTCTTTTTTGATCCATTCCTTTTTGCTTAGCTTTTTTATGCATTTGGTAGTATCATATTCAGGTAGTTCATAGTTCTACTAGGTATAATGCAAAATGGTCAAAAATTTTAAGTCATCCTTTCTGTTTTATTCACTTCAGAGGTCAAAAAAATCTATTCACTAAGTGCCAGAGTGGAGACATTCTGGTGGGTGGCCCCAGGAGGAGGGAATGTAAGCTAAGAATAGCTTTCTGAGACAAAAATTACCTTCTTGCATGGAAAGGGCTGAGAGATAACCCAAATACATCAGTGAAGCATGTCATCACAATCTGAGCTAGCCATGGCTTCTGTGAAGGGGTTCACCCAGGTGAAAGTGCTACACTATTTCTATTAGAAGGCAGACATATAAAAGTTGAGATACAATGTCTATTTGTGAAATATATAGCATAAAAGGCAAAGTATGTATTTGTACATTAAAATATGTTTAAGATAACCTATTCATGTACTCTACCTCCCTAGATTAAGCTTTCTTATTTTTATGTTGTAAGATAGTCTGTGTCTGCACAATGGCCTGAGTAAACATCTTTTTTGTTTTGTAGTTTGTGCCGTTCCGAGATTACATTGACAGAAGTGGAAACCATGTGTTAAGTATGGCAAGACTTGCTAAAGATGTATTAGCTGAAATCCCAGAGCAGTTTCTGTCCTACATGAGAGTCAGAGGAATAAAGCCATCACCTGCGCCACCGCCCTACACCCCCCCAATTCACGTCTTGCAGACTCAGATATGACTGCTCTGAAGTGTTTAGCATTTATCACAAATCTCTGGATGCAGCAGTAGCTTCTGATATCTTTTTGGAGCTAGAAAAGTTCTCTTCACATACCAAAATTCTCGTATAGTTGCATAAGCAACTGGAAAGCTTTTAAATTCTAGGAGCAAAATGTTGATGTTCTGAGACTTTTTTTAATCCAAACACCCTACTTTTTTGATGTATTTACTGGAAGGGGGAAAGCACAAGTCAGGTTTTCAACTCAAGATTGGGTCCTCTCTGAATACTGTGTGTATATAAATGTATAGGAATGCTATTACTCTGTATCAATGTTTACATGTTACTATTTTTAAATTTCAGTACTTTTATAACTATTCTTAAGAATAAAAGTTTGGAATATTGACTGACATGTCTTCTAGCTTGCAATAGTTTGTCACAAGATAACAAGAGAAGCAATATCTCTTTGAATGTTTGTCCAGACAAATACCAGTGAAAGCTAAAAAAAGGACAAATATATCTATTTGTTTAAAAGTAACTTAAGTGCTTCAATCAGTGCTCAGTAATCCATTCATCTCATGTATTGAAGATTTAAACTCCTAAATGTGAATAACATCATTGCATATGACTTATAACTAACTCTAGACTCTGAGGGGGAGGTATATGTATTTTTTCAGAGATTCTCCTGTTTCTAAGTTTATCTAAGTTTACAGTTTTTTAAACTAACTACTAAAACAAATTAGAATAGTTACTTGCTATAATTAATTAAAGAAAATTACCTCAATCCAGAACTATCATAGTATTATAGTTGACTCACTGAGCTCGTTAAATCATATCATGCATTCCTAAAAACACTGGAAATTTTGCCTTAGAAATGTCTTTTGAAGTGATTATAGCAGATGTTTTATAATGGACCGTTTTAAACTTTAAAAATTTAAAATCCTAATTTTTTTTGTCTAGATTGCCCATTCAAAGGGATGCTGACTCTTAATATTCAGGCTTAATAGTGTCATTTAATCACATTTCCATTCCAGGGTGCATGAATAATAAAGTTAATTAACTGGTTTAAAAATTACACAACTATATTGCTTTGTGCAAAATTTTGTGTACGGAACTACCCAAAAAAATTTATTATATGCCTGTTCGTATATAATTATAAAATGGTTTTGCATGTATATTTTGTACAAAATACACAGTTTTGTGAGTTTGTGTCAGATACATTTTATTTAGAACTAATGGCCTTAAATTTCACAAAACTCCTGAAATGATTGTGAATTGCCTTCAAATATTGTTTAAACTGAACATTTTAATTTTTTGTCACAGTTGTAATTGTCTTGTATACATAACTTTTTTCTTTGCATATAACCTGTTTACTAATTCTGTTTCTTACTGCTGTATGTTGTAATGTACAGTATAAATCTAAGGTGCATTTTTTAAGCATGAGAAGTTTTTTGCCAAAAAGCATATCTTCAATATTAATGGCATATAACTATGTAAATGCAAAAATCTTCCATTTTTAAATATATTTAACTTCCTTTAAATGTTTCATGTGGGAAATTACATTTTCCAAATAATTATTCTGTTAAGAAAAACAAAAAAAACCCCTTTTTTTGGTAAAAAAAATCTTGTTTTATTTTTATTTTGAAACAGTTTTTACATAAATATGGACTTTAATTTTCTCACCAAAATATGTATTTCTTAGTGGATACATGTTGCATGAGTGAAATTTGATACTTGGCAACTACAAATTTTGATGAAAGTGCATCATAAAGAGTAAATTTAAATCTACTGTGTGATGTTGATATTCTCCTTTCATCTTCTACATTTATTTTTTGCACGGACAGTGTTGGCACTTTTGAAAATACTGAAATTATACCATGTGTCTGTTGTTTCATTTGATCTTTATGCTGTTTTTTGTATTGGTTCCCAGTGGGCCATGTATGGGCCATGTATTCAACATATCACTGCAAGGCCAGAAAACAAACCTACTCAGCTGAGAGTAATTTATTAACTCTCATTTAGCCAGTACCTTTTATTAGTTCACAGATTTGTCTTGAAACTAATCTAGTAGTTCATTTAACAAGTGAAATAACTTTTAAAGAGGGGTATTACTTCATCAAAATTATTTTGTCTATTCAGCCTAAGTACCAGCCTATTCTATTCTATGCTGTTGGAGTTTTTTTCTTCTCTTTGGTATTAGGTGCTAAATATAACATGTTTAATGGGAAGAAATGGTTGTGATAAGTGGACTGAGAATTCTGGTGGAAAAATGGCTCTTTCCAGACCTGTGAGATTCCCTGTCTATATGCTTGACATCTTGAATCTGTAATGTGTGAGAATCATTATGAAGACTCACATATTAACTCTCATTCCAGTTTTGGGATGAGAGTTAATGCTCAGAGCTTGAATTTCTCCAAAAGATCACCTACAACCATTTTTACTCCTGGCTTTATTCTCAAGAATAATGAAACACAAAATTCTTATTCCTTCCCAAGAAATTGTAGCTGCTATCAAAACTTACTGACTTGCCATGCCTGAAGAGTATTTATGTTTACAAAAGGCGAAATGGGACATGTTATGTGACAAATGAGTTGTCCTGAGAGAAATTGTTGGCTTTGACAAAAGCTCTCTTCCACTGGTACCCACCTTGGAGTAGATTATTTTCTTCATAATACGTGCAGAAAATTTTCTGGTGGGGCAAACTGCACAGATGTTCCTACAAATAAGGAGGGATGCTGGTTCATGGAGTCTAATTCAAGAGTGACTCCTAGGTTTGATTCAGACTAGTGAGGAATTGTTTGCTAATCTGTAAGAAGAAGCTGGTTTGATCTTGGTCACAAAATAGAGTTTTGTAATTTTAGGCACAGATGGAAAGTTATACAGTAGAATTTACATGGACTTCACATCAGGTTTGTTGTGTGGTGCCACAGGGAGGTGTCTGTAGGAGATGAAGAGGATTCAGCAGGGTGGTATTCTCTGAAAAGCTGCATTTTGGAAAGCTGGAAATTCTCACCTAATTAGGAGCGGATGAAATTCACTCCAGGATACTTAATAAAATGGCTGAAACAAACGGAATGATAAATTGTTTATCATCTTTAAGAACTAATAAAAAGACACATAATGAGAAGTTATACCGATGCAATGGGAAACCTGGGAGCATAGTAAGAGGCTATTATAATTGTGCCAGAAGTTCTTTAAAAAGAAAAATCTACAAGAATGGAGAGAATATGTAGCTATGTATAAATGTAAAAGCAAGATATGTGTGAAAAAGAACTGAAAAACTTTTATGACCGCTAAAGCCTAATGAAACGTCTACTAGAAAGGGAAGGAAAGTTAGATCAATTATTTAACAAAAGGATGAGCACTTACTCCATTAGGGAAAACCTAAATACTTAATGGTTTTTTTTCCTCCAAGCTTCACAGAACAGGGATAATCATTGAATTAAATAGTCAATTAAAAATAAATAAATCTAGACTAAGGTTTACCTCTACAATAAAAATGTGCTACTTCTACACAGTTTTGAAACAATTTTCTTAAAAAGCAATATAATGAGCTTCAGGATAAAAAAGAGAAACAGCTGTTTTAACAAGACATTTTAAAAGCTAAGCAGAAGATACCAGCTTTGTTTGAAGTGTTGTGAAGTACTATAAGGCTGGTTAGATTGTTCTGAAAAATGCTATCAGTCTTCCATCATCAAACTCAAGAAATAGAACAACTGCTGTTCCATAGGGACCTGTCTTGCTTTTGGTATTATTCAGTTATTTCCATTGATGAAGCAATATATAAAATTATTGGATTATATCAACTGGAAATAGTTTAATCACTTCCAAAAAGGGAATTAAAAGTTGAAATTATTTTTATGAATTAGAAAAATTACCTGAAATAGGAGCAAATTCTATCAGGGCAAATAGGTGAGGTGGAGTAACAAAAACTTACCACACAATTGCAGCGCTTGTTGGCTGTGCAGCTGTTCTTTAAAACTGTGTCAGAGGTTGGAGTGGATCACAAAACAGATATTGAGGGAAAGGTGTCATAAGTAAAAGTGTTGAATAAGGGCCACCTCAGGTATCCATCCATCCCCTTGTGCTCAGAATAAAAAGGCCTTGGCTCATGTGCTAGGTCTGGTTTTGAGACTTCAGATATGTGGATCAACTGCAAAGACTCTCAGAGGACTGTCAGAACAATTTGGGCAAATGATCAGGGAGGATTTCTGTAGGGTTGCCCTCCCAACCAGAAGTCATCTCTGAACAGAGCAAAGGTCCTGTGTGAGACAGGACTAGCTCTACTGAATGAATGTGTGCAGAGGAGCAGGTGGATGTCATTGCAGCAGAAATATTTTCAGAAGCACTGTGTCCATTCCTGTTGTTGGGTTGCTGTTTCATACTGCTCATCTTTTTCATGTGAAATGCCCTCTACTTTTAAACTGGCTTATAGCACTTGTACACATTTTCTGCAGCACTCCATGGTGAATTTTTGCTTCTTTGCCACTGAGTTGGTAGGGTCTGATTTCAGGTTTTCTTTCCAGCCAGCATTATGCATTGCCATGAGTGTGCTAATGACTGTAGATGACTGGTATTTTCAAGTTGGCAGTCTAAAGAAAGGGTGTAGAGTACTTCAGTTTGCAGCATATGCCTACAGCCAAACATTTGACAATAATAAATTCCATCATTGGAATTTTTATTTGATTATTTTATTTTGCAAACCATCTAAGTCATTGAAGTGACTGAGTGTTGTTGCAGATGTTCCATCCTGCAGAAGGTGTACAGGTGCTGTGAGACACCTGTCCAGTAATCATGCAGTGTGGATCCTGGGGCAGTGTGTGTGCCACAGGTGGTGGGAGAAACTTCCCAAGCCACAGCGGGCTGTGCCTGTGCACTGAGAAATTCCTTCACTTCTGCACTGCTTTGTTTCTCAGGGAGCAAAGATTCTGCCCAGCCTTGAGAGGAACAAGATTGCCATGATGACTGAGGGGCCTATGACTGAGCAGCCTGTGCCACGGGCTGCTCTGTGGTTTGCTTTGCTTCAGGCTGATCATGAAATCAAAGCAATTGTGCAGAGTGCACAAGCAGTGGTTAGCACTGAATGCTGTGTTTTAAATTGAGTGGGCCATCAGGACACAATCACCAGCCAAAGGAATACAAGAAGAAAATTGTGTCTCTTCCATGAGCAAAGGGCTACTGCATACTGTGGAGATTAAATATTTCCATTGGTACAGGCAGAAAGGGCTTGAAAGTACAAGAGTGACCAGGTGACCTTGGTGGATGGTTTTCTGTGAGCAGGAGGGAATGGAAAATATCAACAGGTAGTCAAACCTGGACGAAAGGAAGAGAGTCCAGCAGGAGTCTCTCATGGCTGTTTCTGGTAAGTGTTGTCATTAATGCAGTAAACAAAGGAGTTAGAGGCTACATTTATAAAGTGAATAAAAGTATTAGCTCACCAGGATTGCAGGCTGGGAGGCCAGAATAAATTTTAAGATGGTTTTGATGAACTGGAGGGAAGGTCAGGGAAAACAAAAAGGTAGAAAATACTACATTTAGGAGGGAAATAAGCACAAATGGAATGAAAATAAAAGATACCTTTATAAGCAGCAGTTTGGGACTTTGTTGTCTGTGGATTACAGCTGGGCTGCAAACAGAATATGAATCAAATTGTGATACTGCTACATAAAAAGCAAAGATCACCCTGGAAGATGCTGACAGCAGTCATGTTCATATGGCAAGAGAGAATAATTCCTCCAGGCTAAGCTGTGCTGAAGCCTGAGCTTTGAACTGTGTCTGGTCCATGGGACCACAGTTAAGGGACAACACAGACAATTTTGAAAGAGTCCAGGAGATAAAAAAAGCAGATGGTTTTTAACCTGTGAGGAAAAAATTAAAGCACTTGGGTGTGTTTCAGATGCAGATTACCAGGAGTGTGGTAACTGTGTCTGTGCAAGAGGGCCTGTTCTCAAAGGCCAGCACTGATGGGTGATTTTGCTGTCCTTGGCAGCAAGAGTGGCTTACATAGGCAGGTAGACAAACTCCCAAACTGTCTGGGGGCCTCTTCTAGTGCATCTCCAGGAAATTACATCATCTTTGTCTTAGAAATTTGTTTAGAACACTCTGGAGCATTGCTAGAGATTCTCTAATTGTACAGCCTTCTTCTGAACAGGGAAATAATATTAATTAAATGAAATAGTTAAATATCCTCCTGAAGCCCCCTTTGTCAGTACTGCAAATGTAGGGAGTCTAATAAAGAAGAAAGGATAGTGCAGAGGGAGAGGACTGGAGTGGGTAGGTGATTAGGAAGGCACAAGGAAGGCTGAAGAAAGCCCTGGTGAGATCATGTCTGAAATACATGTATGCTTCTGGTCACCTATTTCCAAAATAATGGACTCAAGGAGCTCATGAAGACTGAGACTCTTAGGAGACTTGCATCCAGTGGGCAGGTGAGATGTCCAGCCCCTGTATGTGACCAAAGGCTATGAGGAGGGAAAAGTCTTGTGGTGAAGGTCAGGTGAGGAGCAGGATATGCCAAGCAAATTGGTGTAAGTGGACAGCAAGATTGGGGTCCCCATCTGCACACCTGAGGTTTTCCCACAATGTGTTGGGACAGCAGTAAAACTGTCCCACAGATAATTAAGTACAGTCAGTTCTACAGTTGTGACACCTTGGCTTCATGTACTCAGTCAAAAGTTGTTACCAACCAAAACCCAGCAAAACCCAGAAATAGTCCCTATAATTCCTTTAAAAGGAAGAATACAAAATATGCTGTCAGCTCCTCGAGATTCATAGCACTAGGCTATATTGAAACATGCACTTCCTTCAGTAACAAGAACTGGTATTTTCCTAATATCTCTGATTCACTCACTGATAA
Organism: Anthoscopus minutus; assembly: GCA_013399455.1. Lineage (NCBI taxonomy): Eukaryota > Metazoa > Chordata > Aves > Passeriformes > Paridae > Anthoscopus > Anthoscopus minutus. The sequence goes on along the minus strand of VWYI01023735.1, from coordinate 384,112 downwards.
CAGGCAAATCTCTGGATAAAAGGATTGAAGAATCTTTAGGGGATGTTGGAATAAAGCTATCATTAGGTTAACATTGTCATATGCCCTTAAATATGTGCTTTTCATGTTTATCATGTTAAAATTCAGAAATAAATGTCCCCTTTGGTGTGGAGGGGAAATCACTTTATGATGCAAGCTGTAATTCTCTCCCCTACTGATCTTCTGTTGAGCTCCTGGTTTGATCCTCCAGTTGGATCTGCAGACATTTCACTCTTTTTGTTGTAACCATGATAAGCATTTGAACCCTTCTGGTTTTAAATGTGAATCATTCTCGTTTTCTCCTATCTAGACCTCCTCAAAACTCATTTTCTTTCTGTAACTCAGGCCTGTACAAATCTCAGCAAATACCACTGTGGTAGCCCTACAAAAAGCCTAAATTAAAACTGCTTTTTTAGAATTTTAGTCAGTGATTCAGTCAGTAGAACTAACACTATGGAGAAATCACATCTGCTAACGAAATTGGCTATTTACCTGTTGCTAAGTGCTTTCCAGCACAGGAAGAGGTTTTACAGCATATAAAACCCCAAACCCACACCTCAGTTGCAGACACACCACAGTTGCTTCTGAAGTAGCTTTTCTCATCTTGCTAAGCCTCTCGGAGGAATACAGGCAGGAAGAAGGAGATGCCACTGTGAGTGTGAAAAACCAGTGAATCGCAGCATTTCATTATTGGAGACATGCCGTCACTACAACACTTCCCACTGTCCTGGAAGAATTGGCAAGAAATGTGTTTGAGCTCACACCCACTGTATTAGGGAGGTTTTTTTCTGGCACTGTTAGGTATTTCACGCTACAGAAGGGCTCTAAATGCTCATTCATGCATGTGCTGTGTCATTATCAATAGATCTGTCTATTACCTTTCATTGCAAGGAAGTACCAGGCTTCCAAAAACTCTTTTTCACAATGGCAAAACCAACTGAAATGCTGCTTTATTTAAAACCTGTTAGAGTGAAATAGGAAAAAGAGGATGTTTAAGGTATTGCTGTACTTTGTGGGTAGGTGATCTCCTCTCCCTCCTTTTCCTCCTTCATCTCCCATCCTCAAGCCAGTACCTCAAGCCCAGCTCTGTGTGGGTATTTCCCCTCACCCCAGGCCAGGTGGAGAGACCCCCGCAGACACTCCCTCACATCAGCTAGCATTGATGGAAAGGGGCCTCACGGAATGGATGTTGAGTTCTTGGTGCCACAGAAACCCCGGAGCACGGGGCAGGAGTCACTTTGCCCATGGTCTCCCCGCAGCGATGGCAGCATTTGCAGAGCCAGACGCTGCCCAGGCAGGGGTAGATCCCGAGGTGCCAAAGGAGCTCGGACACAGGCAGGGCCGCCTGTCCCAGAAGCCGGGAGGCAGCTCGGGAGCAGCGCTTCCCTGCGGCTCGGCTGCTGCAGCCAGGGCAGCGCCGCGCTCAGCTCTGAGACCGCTCCCGGGATCATCGCAGCAAGTAAGGTACAAGCCTGTGGGGGGTTTTCTCCCTCACCCGCGGGCTGCTGTAGCTTTGTAATTTTTGGTGATTTGCATGACCCACAAACGAAGCAGACGGGCTTTGGTTTTTTGGTTTTCAGAGGTTATTATTTTCTTATAGGTTTTGAGTCAGGAATGACACAGGCTCTGCACCCTTGGAAAACACACCAGCCAAAGCCTTGAAAGGCTCAAAATATCTGAATTTATACAAGATAAGGTGACCAATTACTTGATACCACGTTCTTAAAATGTCTATTGTTATTACTCTACTACTACTATCTAATTATTTGTCTGTTCACTCAACACTTGTATTGCAGTTAATTCTATCCAATAATTTTGTGCTCCCAACACTGCAGAAGATGGAGTAGGTGAAGAAGGGAAACTGAGGCAATGCCCACAATCCTCCATCTTGAGTCTTCACCTACACCCATACCATAGAAAACCCAAAATATACATTTTCACACCAAGTGACGCACTACCAAACCATTTTACTTTCTAATTCACAAACTGGTTGCTTGCACTCCATCCCAAAGCCTTGGAAGATTTCTCCATGGATGGAGGCCAAAGCAGTGTTTTCCTGGGGATCAGGACCTTCCAGGACAGGCAGAGAAATATTCCCTGTATCTCTGATTCCCACACAAGCCAACCATTTAGGATCTTTGTTTCCATGAGTTTTCTCATGGAAAATTCCCTGTAAGGCCAGCCTAGGAGCAGGGTCATCAGTGAATACAGAGGGCTTTGAGAAAGAAGGGGAGAAATACCTACCAGCAGCAGGGAGGCTTTTTATCAGTAAAAGGGACCTTTTTCTTTTCAGAACAGGAGTCGGTGAGGATGCATCTTGGCTGAGCTCTGTGCTGCATATTAGACAGCTGCTGCTGCAGTTCCTGCCCAGCTGAGGAGCACCAGCCCTGCCTGGATGCAAAGGGAGCCTGTTCCCTTCTCACTCTTATTAAATTATGGACCATCTAAATTGTGATTACTGTAAAGAAAACAAAATGATCTTGTCCTCCAGGTGCCTCATTATGGCATCTGTTAGAAATAAGGCAGTGACAGGTGGAGGAAGCTCTAGACATCTCAATTGCTTTCTAAAATTTGCATGAATTTCATTAGGAGTTGGAGTGCAAGGGTATGGCCATGCGCTGCTTTGCCTTTCCTGCTGGCTTGTGCTTGTGCCCAAGCAGATGTCACAAGAGTTGAGAAGGAGGGAGAAGTCCCTGTGTGATTTGAAAATTCTTCCACATGTTTGTTTTAAGTCTCTCTGCTGTGTTTAACCTCAAATCCGAGCTTCAGCAGAGACTCAGAGCGGGAGCACTTCCCTCTGTTCCCTTTCTTCCCAATGCCATGCTTTCCATCCCTCCACCCTCATGGATTGTCCAGAACCTTCTGCTGTACAGAAGGGCTGGAGTGTGAGAAGTGACACTCCATTGCAGTGACAGCCCCCCGTGTTTCATCATGACCACCCACTTCAGGCAGGTGCCTGAGGGAACAAGCCCCAGTGGGGACTTGGTTGGCCCTTGCAAGGGGGGCAGTGCTGGCAGTGACCTGCTCTAGGACTGCCATCTACTGCCTTGTGCTGCCTCTGCCCTGGCCCTTAGGGTTGGTTCAACAGCCCTTCTCCTGAGGTTAAGGCCTTTTTAAAAGATTGAATCATTGTCTATGCCCATCATCTGGACAATCTGTTCTGGGAAGAAGTAATAGCCCTCTTTACCCAGAGCAGCCAGCTGTACCTAAAGTCAGACTCAGCAAAAGTGTGAGTGACACTTGGCTGTTCAAAGCCACAGGGGGAGGCACTATTTTTTGGGAACACATTTGTTTCCTCTGGTATTTCTGTCTGGCAGAGGCAGAAGAGTTATGTCTGAAGACCTGTGCTCCAGGTGCCAGCAGAGCCCCCTAGCCAGGGAGACAGGGCAGATGTTGCTTGGCAGTGGATGCAGGCACCTGGGACATAAGAGGGCATAAGCTGTGACCTCACAGATTTTTGTTTTAAGGACACTCCTGAGAGGGGTCTCTGACCTCTCAGCCACCTCCTGAGAGCAAGAAATCTGTTCTGCAGCAGCTGAACAGGAGCTCTTGCCAATGATATGTGGTGGAGTATTGGATGAGTCAGGCATGGAGCTGTTACTCATTTATACTTGTGTAGCTGCTGAAAAACCTTCAGTTAAACCTAAGCAAAACCTGAGCAAAATGTAGGCAGAATCGCAGTTTTTATGGTTTTTGGAAAGCACTTTTCTTGCAAGGAAATCACCATTTTCCCAGCTGCTGGTAGGAGTTGACAGGAAAAGCAATAATAACCCCCTGTCCTGTCACATCAAAGAGTGGGAGGCGAATTTCACAAAGATCAAAGATATGAAATGGGTAAAATTCAACAACATAGATCCTACCTGCTATCAGAAATCACCAGGCTCACATTTGCCCTCACAAGGAACTGAGAAAAAAAACAACAAAACCAACACAAAAAGAAGGCAATTGCCAAATAGGTGCTTTCAATTAAGAGACCATATAGTAATGATAACCATGAGAAACTGTCTTGTGATGAGCCTCCTTCCTTGGGTTCCTTGGGTTCTCTGCTGGAAGTCTGTCCTTGTGCAGGCTGTCCTTGGATGCAGCTCTGCAGAGCTGGCAGTCTCGACTGATGACCAGTTATCACTGGAGGATCCAGAAGTGATTGCACATAGTGCCTTGGTCTGCAACAAGCCTCTCCAAGGAAGCCTCCAGGTTTAAATTCAAGCACTTGGCACTTGAAGTAATGCCATGATAGTGCTCTGTGAAGCTGATGAAAATCTCTTTCAAGTCAAGTGTTGGCTGTGATGCAAGGAAAGGTTGTCTTGCAGGCTTTCATCTATTACCATGGGCTCTAGTGGAAGAAGAAGGACAGAGCAGAGATGCTGGCACCTGTGTGTGCAAGAGCATTCATTTTGGGCTTAGAGGAGGACAAAGGGATTTGCAAACACAATCACACTGCCAAAGGGACCCAATTACTCCTCTCATGTCTTTCCCAGATCAGAAGGCAGCCCCACAGCCAGTGCACTGGCTGCTGGAGCAGAGCTGGCTGGGGGTGAGTGTGGTCAGAGAGTGGTGGCAGTGGGCACCATGGCAGGGGTGTGGGGAATGGGTAGAGGAACAAGCACAGCATAGGATGGGTGTGCAGCCCTGCCACCACTGTCACCATTGGGCACAACAACACTGGTGACACCACTGGGCAACACTGGAGATGCCATCGCCCAGCAAGACCAGCCTGTGACCACAAGGAGCTGACTGAAGGAGATCCCATGGAAATATTGGACATTCTTTGCAGTGGCAAGGAAAGGAAATGAGCACAGCACTGATTCCCAAAAGGAAGAGCAAAGCTGTGAAAAGAATATTAAAGGGATAAAACTGATGAGTTGTCACTGACCTAAAACCAGTAGTAGAGAGGCTGCTGTAACATTGGGTCCTTGTCCTGCAGCTTGGTTTCCAGCCAGGAAGGAAGGTTTGCAGCCTTCCTGCAAGGGCAGGAGACACCTGGCTGAGAAACAGAGTTTGGGAAGAGCAAAGATCTGTGCCAGGGGATTAAAATTTCATACATTTTATTACATTTTTTCTATCTTTCAGCATAATTGTGCTTTGCTGGAATCAAGACTAACCTCAAAGAAATGTTTGTATATTGATTACACATGTTAGTTTATATATTTAAACTTTATATATTGATCTATAAAAATAAATAGAGATAAGCTGTTCTAATAAGTGCATTTTAAGTTGTCCAAGGTTGGTGAAGGGTTCAGTAAGCAGTTGTTTTTTATCAACTTGATCATGTCAGTGCCTCTACTTTTTTATAACTAGAACTGAAAGGAAAATTGTGTACAAAATATTTCCCCTGGCAGCATTGCATGCTGCTGCCTAGGAGGTACAAGGCTGCATTCCTGTTAAGGAACAAGTCTCATAATTTTCTTAATTAAGAATAAATAAGAAAAAAATGAAAGAGCCTTCTTTAGTCTGATTAAGTAAATAATAAAAACACAGGCTACCCTTAAGCACAATTACTGATTAAACCCCTGGATGTGGAATAATCAGGCTGAAGAAAATTTTCATACATAAATGTGGGACTGATCTACTAAACAGCCAAAAAAAACGATCCCTAATTGTGGAGATTCTGCACAAGGGAAAACAGAGACCAAAGGGGAATATACAGCATTTCTGAAAACAGCAATTTGCATCAGGGCCATGTGGCTGGGGGCAGGTGGCTTGGGCTGAGGATGTCTCCAGGGCTCCAGGTGGGGAGGCACCCCCAGGCACCAGGAGCAGGCTCCAGGAGACAGGGCAGCTGGTGTGGGCAGGGGTCTGGGGGCTTTACCAGGCCTGCAGCCCAGCAGTTTGGGCAGCAGGAGAGGGGAAAGGAGAACTTAGCATTTTCACTGTTCAAGTAGGACTGCCAGCAGCATCCTCTTCACCCACAGGGATGACTTGCTAGGGTCAAGACTGGTTTTTTAATATTTGGAGAAGCTCAGGTGGCAGCATAAAAATAATTAGGATTTCAGTCAGAAAAGAGACCTCCTTCACTAATTGTCCCTTAGTGTAGCATTTATTTGTGTAAACCTTACAAACCAAAGGTCTCAGCAGTGTTTATCTGCTTGCAGCACACTGCATTGCCACTCTCCCAGAAGTATGAAATAGGCTTGGATGCACCAGCAATCTCTTTGCCCTATTCCTGATCTGTTTCATTCCCAAGCTCCAATACTCAATACTTTCTGGTCCTGCTGTTCCATTTTTAAGCATGAGTGCGGCAGATGTCACTGGCACCAGCAGTGGCTGTTCTGATACAGCTGTCAGCAGCTGCAGCACTGAGAGGCTTGTAAGTGAGGGGCTGAATCCTGGTCTGCACCAGTAATGCCATGAATCACATTGGACAGTGGTGAATTTGAAGGCTGTCTCAGCAGCCTCCTGGCCAAGGGGTGCAGAACAAAACCTCCTACAACTACGGTTACATAACAAGACTTAGGTCTCATGTAGGTGAATGCAAGACAGTGTTGCATATTTCCAAGTGCTGGGAAAACAGCATTAGTTTTCCTTTCAATTACTAAACATATTTTTTATTTATTCTTTCAATGAATGAACTTCAATAGGAGAAGTCTTAGAGGATGTGGGAGATAGATACAAACTGATCAGATACAAGCCCAAACCAATGATTTTGCATAATTTATTCCAAAGCCTATCTGCAAGGACATTAGCCAGGACAGATCAGCCGGGAAGACTTTCTTTTTCATCTGGGCAACAGCTAATACTCCCAAAGAAAGTATTGGTTCTTCTCTGGATATCGCGTCTCCTAATTAGTGTAATCTATTTTGTCTGCTCTGTTTGATTTTTCACCCACAGAGGCTGTGAAGCTTCTGCTCTTAAACTTGGACTTGCAGTCCTGGGTAGCAGTGAGGCCCCTGTACGACACAGACTCCTCTTTGTAGGAGCTGGGAACAGCAAGGAGGGCACTGTAACTCACTGCCTGCTTCCTGCTTACTTCCCTGTCAGGTGGAAAGGGTGATAGGGCAATCCCCACTGAGAGCAGGTGGATGCTAAGGCAGAGCAGGGCTCATACACAGGATGTGGCTGTAAATACCTAACTTAAAATGACCACATTCCTTACATGTCTTGGCTACTGCTCTGTGCTTTGACGTTTCTACTTTGCCATCAGTGAAGCAGTGGAGGAAGCACTGCTGCCATTTCCATTTGGGTCTGTGCCTTTGTGGCATATGCTCACTGGTGTGGGAGGCAGAGCCCTCTCTGTTTGGAGGTAGAAGGACAAAACTCAGGTAATGCTGTAGGAGCTTTCTGTATGAGAGAAGTTTGTCTTTTCCATACCACTTCCATTCCTAGTAAGAGAGTTGTTAAAGGAAACTGAGTGTTCCTTCACTATTCATGTTGCCTTCACTTCTTGTATGTGTCCGTCCTGTGCTTCATCTTACAGTCACGTCCTATTTTTGGCTCTCAGCTCTTCCATCTCTTTATTCCTCTTTCCTTTATCAGTTCATCCACAGGAAAAAAAATCCTGAGGCAGAATCTCACTTTTTAGGGCTTTTCAGGCAGGTTAAAAATATTTTAACCAGAGGAAACAATCTGAATGGTTTTAGAGGCTCACAGGCTGCTTGGGGAAGTGAGCTGGCAATGCAGAGCAGTCCAGGTATTGCTGGCATGACTCAGGGCTCAGCTCTAAAGCAGCACTGCCCTGACCACAGCCATCCAGACCAGGGATCATTCTCCAGGCCGCCTCAAACCCTACATGCTTTCCAGAGAGGAGAGTAGGTCTCCTTTGAACAGTCAGCCTCTCTCTTGGCAGCATTCTCAGTTGGGTATTACCTTGAGAAATCTGATGTAACCTGAGCAAGACACTGGAGTGGCTGCCATCCAGGGACCCCTTCCATTACAAAGCCCTCTGTGAAAACATGATCTTGAGGAAATGGAGCCTGTGGGGGTGAGTGCCAGGAAGGGAGTGGCTCAATATTACATTCCCAGAAGCAATCTCCTGGTGTGTTCAACTCTGTGTTCCTTGCCGAATACACAGGCCATGCTACTTTAGAACAAACAGAGCAAGGATAATAGGAGAGTATTTGCATTGATGGGGTTTCACTGAGAGTGGCCACTGGATTGACTTCCAAGAAATAACTGTGATATTTCATAGTTTCAGCAGACATCGATGCTTGTGGAGGGGGACATCTCTCTGGGCACCATGGCTGCTCTCTCGGCTTCTCACCCAGGTGGGCTGCATGGCAGCCAGAGCTGCTGAGGTTCCATCTGTGCCACAACACCTTGGATGCCTTGTTCTCCTGCTGAAGGAAGCAGATTTGGGGCTGAGCAGTGGTTCAAAAGGATCACATACTTTTCATGTACATAGCAGCAGCATCCCCGTTTTCCAGGCTGGGGAAAGGATCTGCTCCCAAACTCTCTCCTGTGCATTTGAGAAATCTGCTTGACAGTGTCTAAGAGGCAGGGAGAAGCACTGAACAGGGTAATACATGGAGATTGCTTTAAGCATATCAGCCATATATAAGAAACCTTAATGGGGTACATTCTCCAAATTCCCTCCCCTGGAAGCTCTTCACAGGGTAGTTGAGCCTACAAAAATGTGGCTCTGACACCACCATGATATGCATAAGGCCTGGGCTGGGGATAGTTTGAGGTAACAGTGCCATAACTCTGGAGCAATCTTCAGTGATGAATGTCTCTTTTGCTGCAGCTGGGAAAGCCAAGTGGTTTCAAGGTGTACCTGTTCAGTTATGTCACATCTGGAGATCATGGACCTCTGGTGACTCCTGGGTTCTTGCAGCCCTTGTCATAGGCCATACACTAAGCACTGGGTTACTGGAGCACTGGAGTGGGAAAAGCTTGGTGTCTTCGAAGACCACATTCAGATCTCATGCCTGTCTTCTCTACTATACTAAAACTGTGCATTTCATCCAGTGAATGCCAGAGGAGGAAATTCAGTATTACTTTTGCATCATGTATGGGAAAACTCACATATATTATCATGTATGATTTGGAGTTTTAATGGGATCAAGAGCATGTCAAGACAGCAAATCTGGAGTGCACAGATGTTGACAAGTATAATTCCTTGTATACTGAGGAGAAGGAGATGAGATACAGCAAATATATAAGAGGCAGTTGTATTTAACTGCCTTGCTCATTTGGTTTCTCAGGGAATTCTCAATTCCTAGACTGAGCTAGATTCTTTTTAACTATTTTGAAAACTCCACTCTCCTTGTAAATCCTTAATACTTCCAAACAAGCGGCCAAATGTTTTTGACATTGTTACAGAGGTAATAGTTGCATTAGTTATTTAGAAGGTGACTTCAGAAAAATACTGAGAGGAAACGGCCCTAGCAGCAACACTTCGAACATTTCAGCTGTTTTACTTCAGCTTCATGATTTCTATTTTTTTTAAAATGCTATTAAAAATGGCCTTTTGTTCTTTCGCTTTTTTGTTCCTTTCTTGTCAGGTTTGTTCAGATTACAAGTCAAAACAAAGCTTTTTCTTCTTTTCCATGATGTAGATTTACTGTCAGAGAAAAAATTGCCTTCCTTTTGTTATAAATGCTGTAATAGACAACAGGCAGATGGTAATAAACCATGTTGAATTTCCAATGTCTTGCTGGTGGTGCAAGAGCCACAGCTCTGTTTGCAGAGTCAGGGGTCACCCAAAAGTGGAAAGGTTTCAGGTGAGACACTGCTGAGTTGGATTTGGCCATCACCATATATTTCAGGTTGGCAGCTGTTTCTTGGCTCATTTGCTGAGCTTTGTGGGCTAGGCCAGGTTTAATCTCACTGTCAGCTAAGAAGGACTTAGGAATTATCTTTTCTTCCCCAGTGATATTAGACACTGAAAGAATGCATTGCTGTGCTTGGCTGCCTCGAAAAGCAGTTTCTCTGTGGCAGTAGGAGCTCTTCCCAGCTCCTTGCTCCAGAGATGATGATTACCAACAGTGGCTCCTGGAGGATATTTGCCAAAGCTCCAGCTGGAGCAGGGAGCCTTTTCTTGAGTTCTTTCCAGCTGTATAACTGTCTGTCAGGAGTTCCTATAGGATACATTAATGTTGTAGTAAAAAGACTTAATGATCTGCATTTAACGTAGGTCAGAGAAATTCCCATAACAGTGCCTAAGACAACCTCAACAGGTGGAGGCTGAAGTGTCCTGTATTTTTCAAAAGACAGATTAAAAATCCTTATGCAAATAAGTGCTCTCTCACTTCCCAAGTACAGCCATAGACTCCTGAAATCCTGACACCTGATACTGGTTTCAGCTCAGGGCCAGAGTTTTCTGAATGCTGATAGTAGGTGCAGTGTTTGCTGTTCTGCTTTCTGATGCCTCACACAAGGCAGATCCTTTGCCTTAAGGAGGAGTCCTTTACTGGAGAACATGAGAAATATCCATCAGCTGGACCTGCTGTAAGTTCATGTGGCTTCTCCAAACCATCCTCCCTACCAGAGATACTGCCAAGAGACAGAGAGGTTTTGGGAGAAGAGACAGAAGTGTTTGGGAGCAGATCCTTTCCCCAGTCTGGAAAAGGGCAATACTGCTGCTCTAACACATGTGGGGGATGTGGCAGAATGTGGTACCAGATCCCACTGCTCCACCTCCCTGCTTCTCCAACACAAGCACATCAAGCTCTCCAGGTGATGTTAACAAATACATATCCTCTGAGCAGATAAGGCACAAACTCACTGCAGGTCAGGGCTTTTAGCTGCCTCTCTGCCCAAGGAGTTGGGTGACTCCTGGGTGAGCACCAACCGAAGTTTGGTAGCACACAGGGGAGCAGAGTCACATAACTTTTAGCATCTGGACATGAAGATGGACCTTAAACAGCAGCTGCCCCATCCATTTGTGTCTACAACAGCCCTTGCTGTTGCTGAAATCCAACAGACCAGCTCTAGATTACCAGGAAGCAGTGATCTTACCTGGGACACTCAAAGGTTAAAATGAGCAGAGCAGTAGGGTGGTTGCAGACAGGAGCATAAACTCAAAACCACCCCTACAAGTCTGTGAGGGAGATATCAACTATCTGGTTTTCCCTTTAGCATGCCTAACATGACAGTACTTTTGTGTGGACTTCCCTGAGATAACTGATATTTTGGCTAGACAAAGTAATTTCCAAAGTAAAAAAACCTGGACAGGTTTAAAGAAAAAAAAAAAAAAGCCAGTAAAGGAGAATTCCCATAGATTTAAAGACCAGAAAAAATTTAAAGACCAGAAAAGAAATTCAAGAAATTCACCTCTCCAGAAGGAGACACCTCATCTTCAATTACACTGAGTATTCCATCATCCCAGCCCAGCTATTTTACTGATGAATTACTCTGCTGAAAGTCTTTGTTCCCCTGCTAGCTTAAATTTATCCAGGATCAGCTTCCAGTCATTAGAGTCCCATTTTAATGTCATTGCACAAATTGATGGTACATATATATTCTAGATTCTTGTACTGTAGGCTTCCCCCTGGATCTCAAAACTTTAATGCCAAAATATAATTTGTTCTCATTAGCAGTGTCTTGGGACTGCTGTGGGAAGGGGCAGAGAAAGTTGGGTGTATGAGACTTTAGCTAAGACACAGAAGAGGATGCAGCAGTGAACACAAAGCTGTAAGTTCTGGAAGGAAGATGAATCAGGTATTTCTGTGAGCCCACTCCCCCAAGAACAGGGTGATACAGTGAAGGAGACTAATGCAAACCCTGTCCAAATTAAAACTAAAAACCTAAAATAGGCCTTACAGGCTAGATGACAAATCTTTGCAGCTCTGCTCCCAAAGTGCTATCAGGACTTTGCCTGCAGCCTGAGCCCTGCAAGGTGGTGCCAGCTTTGGGCCCTCAGCAAAGCTCGTGGTGCAGGAGGAGGGAATGGTCCTTCAGGCCTGTGGTGGGAGAACCACCCCTGCCCTTGAGCTGCACTGGGATCTCAGAAATGCTCATTAGGCCTTGGCCCTGATGAACAGCACCTGCTTTTGCCAATACCTTTGCTGGTGATTCTTGGAGCAACCTAAGACTGTTGTAACTGAGTCCCACTGACTGACAAGCATGGGTGTTTTGGTTTTTTTTGAGGACTCTATTAAACTTAGACCTTTTTTTTTCAGGCCAAAATTTTTGGTTCTGGATGTTGCCAACTGTTGCACTAAATGATCTATTCCTGTCCTACCTTTATACCACCAGTCAACTGTGAACACAATTTTCATGGACAGCCATGGACAGCCTGGCTTTTCCTTCCCCTGTCAAGCCTGGCTTTAAATTGCTGATTGAATCTGTTTTTATCTCCTTCTGGGATCCCCTGTAAGCCCAAAGCCCTGTAAGCTGTCCCTACAGACCACTTGATATTAAAACAACTGTGAAGGTATTAACTAAAGACCTTAGATCACACCCCACAGATTTTGCTCTCTCTCTCAGCTTTCAGTCCCATCATGTCAAACTGGTCTCACCAGCAGTCCAGCATCCTGGGATAAAAGAGCTCAGGGCTGATAGAGAACCACCACAAGTGATGTCCTTCTGAGCAAAGAAGAAAGCCAACAAACAGTGGAAGAAAATTAAATATAGGAGCGTGCTAGTATGATAGGACATCCTGCTGTATTGGGTTACTGTCTACCTTCTTAAAGAGAAATTGTTGGCTGGGATATTTGGAGCATGAACACTTTTACAAGATCATTAATAGCAGCCTGAGTATTCATTTGGCTCAAACCTCCAGGGAAAGGGAGCTGCTGGGAAAGCTCCAAACATCAGGACTGGGACAGGCTGTGGAGAGAATGGGACCTGCATTATCTCTTACATGAGTGGCTTCAGTTTCCAGGGCAGTCAACAGGTTTTCTGAACCCTGCACACCTCCAAACATCAATTTCTTTGGCAAGAAATTTGCATGTCTGTAGCACGGTAGAAATTAATGACTGCTAATAACAGCATCAAGGGGCTACTTTTGGACTCTGCAGCAGCAGACAGGCTGCAAATTAGCACAACTGTGCCAAAATTATCATTTACAAGGCCTTCAAATATTGACAGGTTTTTATCTTGTCTCGTTTCTTCCAAGTCTATTTGCTCTATCAAGAGGGCATAGTTCATTTTTGATCAATTTTGTTTGTTCTTTCCCAAAGAAGCTTGTCTTATAAGTCATATAATACTTCTGAAGACAGGAAAAAATACACATAGAGGCAGGAGGTGTTGGAACTGAAGCCAGCTATGAAGGAATCAAAGGATTCATCTGCCTTAATGTTAGAAGTCTGTGGTGCAAATATCTATAGATGAGCCCTTCACCCCAAGCTCCCTTTCTTGTGAAGAGTGAGAATGGGCTCTTACAGGGTGTGACTAAGCTGGACTATTTCTGGCAGCTTCATTAGAATGAAGTGAGTTTCCACAGAGGTTGTGCCTATTTCTCTCTGGTGACTATAAAGGCCAGTTCAGATATGGCCATTTACACACACAGACTATGGCTGGCCTCTGACACCTCTGGGTCTTTCATCCCTATTGAGACTTTGTCATTCTCTTTCATCTCCAATTCTAGATTAAAAATAATGACTCCTAAACCAACCATCCCAATAATGTAAGAGGATTGAACCTTTTCTGCAGGTACGTGAAGATGTGAGCTAAGCTGCAGGATGAAGGGCCCAGGGCAAAGTGAGATGCTGTGTTTGCTTACAATGCTGGATCTTTCCATTGTGCAGCTCACTGGGCTCTGCCTCTGCCTGCAGGCAGCAATATTACAGAATCAAAGAACTGTAGATGGGAAAAGACCTTTAAGATCATCAAGTCAAACTGCTAACCTAGTTCTGCCAAATCCACCACTAAACCACTAAGATTTAAAAGATCTACACATCTTTTAAATGCCTCCATGTATTGTGACTCCTCTACTTCCCTGGGCAGCCTGTTCCAGTGCTTGATAATCTTCCAGTGAAGAAATTTTTCCTAATATCCAATCTGAACCTCCCTGGGTACAGCTTGAGAACATTTTCTCCTGTCACTTGTTACCTGGGAGAAGACACCAACACCCACCTGACCACAACCTCCTTTCAGGCAGTTGTAGAGAGGTCTCCCCTGATGCTCCTCGTCTCCAGGCTAAACACACCCAGCTCCCTCAGCTGCTCCTCATCAGACTTGTGCTCAAGACCCTTCACCAGCTTTGTTGCCCTTTTCTGGACTTGCTTCAGCACCTCAACGTCTGTCTTGTAGTGATGGGCTCAAAACTGATCTCAGGAGTCAAGGTGCAACCTCACAAGTGCCAAGTACAGGGGAATGATGACTGTCCTAGTCCTGCTGGCCACATTTTTGCTGATATGAACAGCACTGTGGGAAGCTGGAGGTAGGGTAGACCCTGAAAACAAAGTCAAACCTTTAAAAATAGTTTGACTAAAAACTTCTTCCTCTCAGTTGTTCAAATTACATTCTCTATGTATTATCAAAATATTTGCTCTCGAGTCTTGCAGAAAAATTAATTGTATGATCTGATTGTATATGCACACAACAAAAAGTACACAAATGCCTTGTGAAAATCAGTTAGAAATTCCCAAAGAACAGTGAAAAACTAAAAATATTGAAGACAACAAGACATGTTATTCCCTCGCTGTGTGACATTGTGAATAAATGCTTACTTGGTAATGAAGCAGAAGTACTTCTTTAATCATCTTTAAAGATGTCCTAAACTGATTTAGTTGTGCTTAATAAATTGAAATTGAGAATGGTCAAATATCTAAGCAAGAAAATTTGCTCTGCTGAAGATCTTAATAGAAGATAATTGTTTAATACAGGAGGCAGCAATTTGCGATATTCCTCCAACAAATTTCCTTTTAGTTCTCACTGCCTCAATGCATCTAGAACATTTATACTTTATCTTACTATCTTTATTTTCCTCATGCAACCTTTTTCTTTCACAGTTTCTGCACACCTGTACTTCCCTATTACACTTTGATGTCATTTTTCAGCACCCAAAAGCTCTTCTTTTTGATTAGTACATTTCTGGAAAAAATAGTGTCTTTTTCTGCAGAAGAAAGGCCCCAGGGATTTGGCATTGCTTGGGGATATTCACATTTCTTGGGCGGGAGGATGTTACTCCTTTTTCTTCAATATACAGCAAACAAAACAACTGATCTCCAGCCTTGATCATGTAAGCACAGAACTCATGTCATTACAAAACATAAAGCCCAAAATCTGCTGAGAAGATTGTGTAGTTCAACTCCAATACATCTGTAAGAAAGGTACCTATGAAAATATTAATAGACTAAAAAGCTCTGTGAGGCAATTTGACACACTTCCAGGAGGAAACAGCAGCGTTACCACGTAAACATCAGAGAAGATAAGATACTTCGCCATGGTTACAAATAAAAGGACAATAAATATGTCTGATCCTTTTCCAAGAAAATGGGAGAAAGATAACTGGCAAGGTGCCCTCTTCTAAAACCAATTTCAATATATAAAAGAGCCTGTGAAAAGGATTCTGACTAATACACTGCCAGGCAGGGAGAAGGACCAACCATTTCTGAATGTAAGAGGCACTGAAAGTGTAACCAGAAATAAAATGAAAACATTTTTTGAGCTTTTTAAGAGTAAGAGCAACCCAATAAAACTGATAATTCCCACTGATTTCAAATATGCATTCTGTATCACTGAACAAACTCACTTGACACCATCCAGGAGCAGCTTCACTGCTGATGTGACCTAGGAATTGTAACTCTGGCCACCTAATTGCCTTCTGCCTGGAGCTGGAGATTCAGCTGGAGGCAGTGCAGGCATTGCTGGGAGGTCATTTCTCCTCCTGAGGAGGAGCCAGCAGGCATTTACCTCTGAAGAGTCTGGACTCAGTTCTGGTAAAGAGATGCTTATAACAAGGCTATGTTTAGGGACAGATAATTTCCTTCAGAGTTTCTCTTGGTTCATGCAGAGGAGATTGCTGTAACTGTGTTGTGTCAAGCACTTACCAGTATAGAGCTACTTGCAGGTAGCTCTCTTACCTATAGATAAACCCTGACTCATGTGCTGTTTTCAGTCATCTGCACTCAGTTTAAGTCAAAAGTAGAGGCCAGGAGTCCCTCTCTCCCTGTGTGCTCTCTGATTCCTCATGTGTGATAGGCTGTAATTCTCCCCAGGGCCTTCAGTGTTGTCTGCTCCTGCACATCAGGGACAGTTTAATCCTCTAGCCCCTGATCAAAAAACAGGACACCTTTTCCAGGTTCTCTGGGTGCCACCCATCCAGTCCTTTCAACTCAGCTCTTTGTGGCATGTCCAGACCTAACACTTTGTGTTCCATTCAAGTAAATGTGGTAGTTGCTGTCCCAGGCTGGTGCTTCTGTGTCTCTGCAGATTCAGAGGAACACAATGGGACAATTTTCAGAGTACTCCATGTTTGCCTTGAAGACAAAAAGATCTAGAAACATAATTTGGCTTATGCAAAAGGTGGGGAAGAAATTCCCTGTGCCACTTATGGCAGCAGGCTTTTGTAGCATAGTTTTTGTAATGGGGAAAAAGGCTTTTAATCCTCAAAAACCCCAGTTGAACGTCATGGGCTAGGCACAGCTAGCAGGTATTTTAGGCCCTCTTGTTGAAATAGTTGCAATGGTTAAAGCGATTAAAAATAGCATCTGTGATGGGGATAGCTCATAACAACCTCTAGGTCAGAGCATCCATCAGCTGCATCTTTCCCACAGCCATGTGGTGCTGGGCTGTCTTGAGCTGCCTCCAGCCCCTCGCTGGTGTCAGGTGTGGCAGCAGCAGCTCCAGCTGCGTGGGCAAACCACAGCCACATCTTCCCTTACACAAAGAGGGTGCACAGAGCAGCTGCACAAACACTGGCTCTCCCTCAGCTTGCTGCAAGCTGGCAGGCAGTAGGGATGCAACACTGAGGGTGCAGTGTCTGAGCATCACTGAAAGCCATCCTGGCAGATGGACTGAAATAAGATAAATGTGACGATGCTTCCCTGTTTTCCAGTGCAAAAGCAGAAAGGGGATAAGTTTCTAAGAAATCCTGTTACCTGCTTTCATTTTAATTCGACTGGATGATTTCCATCAGGGGTACTGGGGAGCCCTTCTCCAACAGCACAGGACAGTTTACGGAATCCTGAATCCTAATTCAGCAGCCAGGTGCCATAGATATTTATCTTGTAATGTGTAAAAAGTTGGGATGAAACTTTTGTTGTTTTTGTTTTAATACATTTCCTATTGGAAATCTGCAGCTTGCACAGCAAATCTGGGGTGAGGCTCATCATCTGACACAAAGGCAATTGCCAGGATTTTTTTGACTAAGTGCCAGGTATCATTGTAGGAGGGAACGTGAGCCTCAGTTGCTCATGGGTACTCATTTGCAGTTGTAAATAGTGCATTGTTTGGAAGCAGTTCAGAGAAGAGCTGCTATCAGACACCCTCAATATTGGCTGTCTAGTGCCAGAGACACAGTGATTGTGTGAGTGCTTGGAGCAGCAGGGGTGAGAAATGCTGGGAGCTCAGCCTCTGCACAATTCCTCTACAAGTAAAAACTCACCTGTAGCCTCTGATCACCCTACTTTCCTGTTATCCATCGATTTAAAATACCTTGCATATTTGACCCCATTTACATAAGCATCTATTCCAGGAATAATTCCCTTACAGTGAGTGCAGGATTGTGTGTTCTGAGGTCAAGAGCAGCAAGATAGCAATTACAGAGATAATTGTTTCTAATGCAGTTTTCACCTACAGAGTCCCATTAAAATGTTCTTTGCAGAAGAACAGAAAGGAACAATGTTTTAATATTAGGTTTACAAGAAACACTTTATTTCTCCTTTATTATATCCAAGTTCCTTGACAGCGACCATGAATTAATCTTCACATTGTGCAATCTGATTTTTTTTTTTGTGGAGCAGGCTTTGCTCACTGCATCGGAATACCGAAACTTTAAAAACACTGACAGTGTTTATGATAATTAAAATCAGTTGAAGGACACTGTTCTGTACTCTCTAGATAGGATTAAAATTCCTTGTGCGTCTCTTAACAATCAACTAGAAAGGAAAGGCCAGAGTGTTAAGGCCCGTTAGAGCTGGATGTATATAAACTTTTTTACTCCATCATTTTATCGATGGTGTTTGACAGTCCCTAGAATTAATTCCTATGCATCTTGCAATGGCTTTTGTCTCAGTGTCACCTATGTCCACACTGAACTGGTTATATTTTAATTCTTTATTGTCACCAGGAACAACACTGGTCAGGTCACCTGCAACCATGGTCCCTCATACCCGAAAGGGGAAGCAGCTCCGCCCGTGCCTGGGATCGGGGCAGGGGAATCCCCCTGAAGTACCCACGGACACACATGCTGGAGCAGGGAAATGGCCCTGGCTCCTTCAAAGTCACTCCCACATCAGCTGTTGAAGAAATCAAAGAGCTGCCGCTATCCCTCATGGATAAGTTGGTAACATCCCCTCTGCCGGGCAGGAGAGGTGCCTGGAGCAGCTTGTCACAGGCTCATTGCCAGAGAAGCGCCTTTCCCACACTCCCCAGGGACAGGCTGGGCCCTGCATCAGGGTGGGATGTCTGACCCACGATGCTGCACATCCCCACGGCCTATTGGCCTAGAGGGTAACACCCCCTTCTCATGTCTCCTGCCTGTTATTCCTTAAGAGCCTGTATCCTCCCACTCCAGCAGTCCAGTCTCAGGAGCCATCCCCTGACAGGTGCGAGATGCCAAGATCACAGCCTAAAGCCATCAATACACACTATTAGTGTATGGCAAACCTACAGTGGCTATTTCTTGTATATGTAATATATCTGAAGCTCTGAAAAGTAGGATGGTTTTGTTTCAATACCTCTTCTGAGATTCACAAATAAGCCAAATGATGTGCATTTGCCAGAGCCTCCTTTTGCCTCTCCTTAGCAAGAGATACAATTTTCTTTTATGGAATTTCTTGGTTCTTCACTTCTTTCTGAAATTTTACATGGACTTCTTGAAGTATCCTTGGAGAGCATCCAACTTTCAAATTCCATGAGGCTCCAACAATTTGGAAATATTTTATGTATTTCTGTACTTTCTAACATCTTTCACCTTTCTGTTCTTTTAATCTGATTTTGAACCATTTCCCCTCTGTCAAGAGTAGCTGCTCAATCACTACCAAAGCATCTTGTAACTGACTCAAAAGAGGCATTCTGCCTCCTTGGTATTTCTTGTCATTAGCTTTCCTTCTGCAGTGAGTAGTGAACCAATGTGTCATGTGATATTTCTCTTTCCAATGCCTCCACACATTGTGGGGTTTTCTGTTCTTTATTTCTTTTTCTCTTGAATTTGATTTTCTCCCTTCCAGTACATGCTGTTCTTTGATAGCCATCCTTGCTCACTTGACCTTATGCCCATTTTTTCCGTACTTCTTTCTTGTATGAGTTTACTGAAGACCTGAAGTTATCTAAGCTGCTCTCCTGCTGCAATTTCCAGTGTGACTACATGCTGGAAGAATTGTATCTTAACATCATTTTGTACAAGGAATTTACAGTTCTCCTGAACTATTTACTTTTAGATTGTTTCTCTACAAACTATTATTTATTATCTCTCTTTAGTTACTAAAATCTGTTTCTTGAAGCCAATTGACTTAATTCTGTTTGGTTTGGTTCTCCCACATTCTTTGTCTAAGAATTGTTACACTTTATAATCTGTCCCTTAGAGTTAATACTGGCTTATCAGCTGCACACTCATGATGCTTAAAGAGATCTAGGAAGCAAGCAACAACATAATCAAAGCCACCATGAAAATGGCAATATTAATTTGATTTATGAAAAGGAAACCTAAAATTTTTCAAAAATACCTGAACTATTAACTGATATCTACCTTGGGTCTTTGTGGTATTTTATGGCATGTTTGCTTCTTGACATTTGACTGACACAGCAGGAGGTAAATTAAAACTTAACCTACCTACACTAGAGATATATTCATGTCCTTATGGGCCACAACTGCAGCTTTACTTTCCACTGACACCCAGGGGGGAAAAACACATTTATCTCTACATAACCTCCAAAAGTAGTGTCTCCAAGAGTGCTGCCTCCCAGCAGTGATGCAGAGCAGCTTTAACAGTCAAATCCAACTGTTTGTATTCAAAGCAGAGGAGCAAAATCCCTCTGTGGGGTAATTCCTGCCTCCACCCTGGAACAAACTCCTGGCTGCTGGGAGAAGACACGCCAAGCCTTGCTGCTTGGCACATCAGCCATGGTAAGGCTGCACTCCCTTCATCAGAACAGTGAGAGGGAGGCTGCCCAGAGAGGCTCTGGAAGCCTGCTCTGTGTGGAGATCCTCAAGAGCTGATCAGGTAGACATAAGAGTCCCCATGCCTGACTGTGTTTTGTCCCACTTTTTCTCAATGATGGGCTGGATGCCTCCACAAGGGCTTCCCAACCACCATGCCTGAGAAGCTTCTAAACCAGTTTCCCATCCTTCTGAGCCATCACAAGACTGGGATTAAAGCAAAAGAGAAGGTCTAGAGTCTGCCTAACTCCAGAAACATCAGAAGCTAGCTGCTAGTGATGGGTTTGCCACTGGGCAAAATCTCTGTGTGGCTATGGTTCTTCTTTCCCCTCCCTGCACAGTCCTGCTAGTTTAAAACTTTCTTTGAAATTTACTGTTGGCCAGTTACATGTGTTTTTGTGGCTGAGGTTTACATAGGTCAAGGCAGCAGTACATTTTTGAGAAGCTGCCTTGGAAATGGGACATGGGACATGGTCCAACCTGCCGTGGTCAGGACTCAGCAGAACGTGACATATGCAGGTGAGGTGGTCCCAGAAGGTGCAGGATTGTACCCAGTCACAGATGCATCTTTGGGAGGTCACATACAGGTAAGGCAAAGGCAGGCTCTGGGCTCCTCCCTTGCTGTTTCAGGGCACAGGAGATACATCCCTGCCAGACTGTGTCCTCCACAAAGCAAGGCAAAACCTGTTCCTTCTCCTTTCCTTGTCTCTATAGTCACCAAATATATTTCTCAGCTACTGCAGATGATTGGACCCAGCCCTTTCCCAGTTAAGCCAATTCCCATTTCAAATGGCATTACAAAAATGCAGAGACAGAAATGCTGCTAGGAAGCTCTGCCATTAACTGACCGAATATTAAAAGGCATCAAAGGACTGCAGATAAAGTTATTTCAAAGGCTAATTACTATACCAGTCCTTCTGGCTTTAATTCTAGACTTGAAATATTGCTGTGCTAAGAAAATAGGATTCATAGTACATGAGACACATGGGAGAAGATTCAATTTGTAATGATAATTTGAAAAATTTTAATAGGGTTTCACTAGCAATATGAAGATTGGCAGTTTAATAATTTGTGTAAATTAAGAAGTAAATCTCAGGCTCTGTATTTAAAGACTTCTTAAAACTTAAAATAGAACACAGTGCAGTGCAGGATAAGCCAAATATCTGGCAAATTCCTGATTCTCTTTTCAGAGTAAGACCTACTCCAACTGCAGCACTGTGGCTCTCACTGAAAGAGTTGAGTGCCTGAAGCTGACAGAAGAAAGTTTAGGCTTAAACTCTCCAAAACCTTTCTACCAAAGCATTCAATATGCTGCCATCTTTGCAGTGGACATTTTAGGATGGTGTTTGAAGAATCTACTTGTGCGCTGAGCCAGTAACCTTACAGAAGATGGGAGGTAATTCTCTATAAGCACATCCTCAACAGAAGAGCAGTGGAAATTATCACATCAACCACCAAAACTTGCAAAAGCAGTGTCTTGAAAAGCCTTTAGTTTGAGTAGAAACTTTAAAAATCACATGTGAGATATAAGCTGTACCTGGCCAATATTTCCTGTCCTGTACAAGAGTCCTGTGTACCACAGAGCCCAGACTGGTGCTGTGGTGTGCTCATAGGGTACCCTCATCCTCAAGTAGGGCCCATCTCCACCTACATGTAAAAGGTAGGAGGGAGATCTCTCCCCCGTTTGCCAACTCAGGACACCTGGCTGCTGCCTCAATACAGGTGTGGGTGCCAGCTTTTCCCTGGAAAACTGGCCTCTTGGGTTAGGCAGCTGTGGACAGTGGCACCCTACAGATCATCAGTGATAGGAACAGCATATGCCTGTTCTTAGGCACTGAAAGTCACTCCATTTTAGTATTTTCTTATCTCAGCCTACTCATCTGTTCATGGGCTAATGAGAGGCAGCGCAGGAGTTCAAGCCTGTTTTGTGCCATACTTACCAATGAAAGGCACATGGGCGCTTTGTTTTATCTGTACTGCATTAAAAGATGCCAATGAAAAATGCAGTCTGGATCTACCACAGGTGCAGGAAAAGTACATGGAATGTCTTTGCTGCTGAAAAAGGATCATATTTTGTCACTGCGCTGGCTTTGGTTGGGATAGAGCTAATTTTCTTCATAGTAGCTGGTATGGGGCAGTGTTGTGTGTTTGTGCTGGAAACAGTGCTGATAATTCACGGATGTTTTAGTCACTGCTGAGCTTACACAGAGTCAAGGCCTTTTCTGCCCATCACCCCACCCCGCCAGCAATGAGGCTGGGAGTGTACAAGGGGCTGGGAGGGGACACAGCCAGGACAGGTCACCCCAACCGGCCCTGGGGATTTTCCAGACCATGTGGCATCATGCTCAGCATATTGAGCAGCAGGAAGAAGAAAGAAGAGATGGAGGCTGTCAGAATGAGGGTGCTCATCTTCCCAAGTCATTGTTACACATGCCTGCTTTCCTGGGGAACACTGAACACCTGCCTGCCCACAGGAAGGGATGATTTAATTCCTTGTTCTGCTCTGCTTGTGTGCAGTTTTTCCTTTACCTATTAAAAAGTCTTTATGTCAACCCACAAATTTTCTTGCTTTAACCCTTCTGATTTTCTCTTCCATCCCCTCATGGAGTGAGTGGCTTTGTGGGGCCGAGTTGTTGGCTGGAGTTAAACCATGACACAGAGGAAAACAAGCATTTAAAGAAATTCCCTAATTCCATGTACTTCGTCAAGTTATGGGAAAACAATTGTGTCAGAGGGAGACTGTAGCTCAGCTGGTGATATGATACAGGCTTTTAGGAAAGAAAAGGAAATAAAATAAAATTATTAAGTTAACACAAAAAGTTTGATAAGCAACGATACATGCTGCTTAACTGCTAGAAATGGGTTTGGTAAATTTACTGATGGGGAGGTTTCATATCTGTATTTTGACATTTTCAAAAAGTGACTGTAACAAAATTACGGCCTTGTTGTAATCCATCCACCACCTTTCAGTTCTGGCTTTTCAAACTACACAACATGAGAGACACCTAGCTTAATTTATGCAAAATGCCCTATGTGAAGCTGAATTTCAGTACACAGAAATTAGAAAATAATCTTACCTAAGAAATCATATTTCCTGATTCATTTTTCAGATTCTGTTACTGCTAATTAATAGTCTATTCCTTGCAGCTGGAAGACAAGGAATGCCTGAAAACCTGTTCCAGTTGTGAGAAGCAGGAGGAAGAAATGCATCTGGCTGAGCTGTGGCTTGCCGGTGTTGCTTATGCTCAGTACACATTTCCAGCCCATCAGTTCTGAGCTCAAATTAGAAGCTTTATGTCTGTGGCCAGGAATAGTTCAGCAGTGGGTGCATGACAGGCCACCACTTCCTACAGATACCCAAACACATCCCTGGTGCTGGGGAGTGGATAGAAAACCCACAGGTACCCCAGAGCAGGCTGCTGGGACATGGCATTCACACCAAAGCCTCTGCAAAAGATGGGAGCATGATTTCATTTGTAAGCCTAATCAGATAGTAAAATAAAACCAGAGAATCAGCATAATTAATTCAAATCTATGTCTGGAAAACAGGTTCTCTGTATGAGCCATCTTTTAAGTCAGCATAAATTGAAGGTTAAGCTGGCCTGCCCAGTTGTAATCAAAGCAACCCATGGGCAGCTTAATTTTAATTACAGCTCCTGGGGACCATTTAGGTGCTACTCTGGATGCTGCCTAGGCTTCATAAAAATGATTATTAAAGTTGTCAGTCACAGATCATAGAAGTTCATAAGCACAGAAAGAATTGATTGATACCAGCTTGTTCCTATCCAGAGCATAACGGGGATTAAAGGAAGGCAATTTAAAGAGCCATCTTGGATCTGTAAAGCATTTTAGAGTTCTGCCTAAAAGTTGCTACATAAATGCAAGTGATTATTTGTGATTTGGCTGAATGAAGAGGAAGAATGCTTGAAAATGAGGCACTAAAAATATTGCCTTTCAGATGTGGAGGTTAAAAGATGAGAGTATGCTTCATTTTTTAGCCTTGCTCCAATATCTGGGCTCAGGGATAGAAAGAGGCTTCCTGCAAAACTGCAGTATCTACCTTAAGGGTGTGAGGAATGCCCTCTTTCTCACAGCCTAAGCTTCGTGCTGGATGACTTATAAACCTAAAAAGAAGTTAAACATCTCTTCTGAGCTAATTGATGATGCTCTCCCTGCTGTCACTGGGAAAGATGGGAGAGCAGCTCAGCCATCTCTGGCCTGTTTGGCCAGCGCTGTCTGGGGCAGCTGGCCCCCAGGCAGGATGAAGGAGGGACCTAAGCAATCAGATTAAGAAGATGCCTAAACTGCAGATATCTAAACTTGCCAAGATGAGCCTTGCCCTATATCCCAAGCTACCTGCAAGCCAACCCAGAAATCCACTGCTGGGGATGAGAATGGGTCTGGCCCCACAGCAGTGGGGCAAAGGAGCCATTCAGCCCTTCCCCATCCCCATGCCCAGCCCTGTGCAGCTGAAAGGGTACTTTTTCTTCCTCAGGCACCTCAGATCCTCTTCAAACAAAACCCCAAGGCTTCTGTACTGTTGCTAGAGTGAAACATTTTAATAGGAGCAAAGGTTGTAAAGCACAACAGAAGGCTGCAGGACCTGCCCGTCTGTGCAATCTAAAATCAATTATTAATGGCAAATAGGAATCTGATAATGTACATGTTATGCAATATATATTAGGAGCTGTACACATATGAGACAGAAAATGGATAATGTTTGTGATTCTTTAAAAAGGCAGTTGCTGTCACTTTTGTTTGACATTTCTGTGCACAACCCTCCAAAGGGAGGAGGCTGTTTATTCTCTGTGCTTCAAGGAAAGGAGAGGAACATTTTCCTCATACTTTCTGCTCACTGGGTTTCCTCACGAAATTCAGACACTCAATAATTTCAAGTTAATAGGAAGTGATAACTCAAAGCCCAAGTCATTCCTCTTGCAAATGCTAATGTTCATCTATAAATAAAACATGCATTGTAAAGAAACAACTCCTTCGTGAGAGGAGGTAGCAACCAGCCTGCTCTTGAATGTTCAAAGCTGAAATTTGGTGCACTGTGAAACACTCTGGGGTGATGGGCACGAGCAGCATGCCACGTCCCAGCTCTCCCAGTGCCAGCAGGGGGAGAGGGCTCAGCTGCCCCATACTGCTGTTCCATCAGGGAGAAATTCCATCTTCCTCAGTGACTCTCTGAGTGTTCACTGTCCCCACGGTATCTGGAAGCTGTTAATGGGTGATGCAGGGTGGCTATGGAGCTTCTTCTGGCCAGGGTTCAGTCAGATTTTTGCAAACCACCCAGACTCTGAGCCTAGACCCAGAGGAGCAGCTCACAGTCCTTACCAAAGATCCCAACCCCCTGTCCAGGCAGGAGGTACCACTGCTGCAGTTGTTCACCACAGCCCTGCAGCCAGATGCTGCCTGGCTCCAACCCTTGGGGGCACAGTTCTGTGCCCCAGCCAGTGCTGCCCAGTGCCTGGCTGCCAAGCTGGGCGTAGGAGGCAGAGACAAATACCAAAAGCTGATTTCCTCCACATCCCTATGGTCTTATTTCAGTGCCTTGCCTGTGGTTGAGTGTCTTGGTGGAAAGGGAGGGTGCTGGCAGTGGGATGTTACCATCAGATAAGAGAGACTGGGGTTTTCAGACACAATTTTCTGAACCCTGACCAGCAGAGTAATTCAGACCCCCAGTCACCAACATGCAAAGTGGCTCATGGTTGGTGCTGAAACTTTTCAGGTTGCCTTTAAAAGATTCACCAAAAGTAAGAAACTGAAAATGTAAGGCACATGATAAATTGATGAGAACTAGTTCTGAGAAAGAGCAAAGTGATAAATGTTTAAATAATACATGGGTATTACCAAATGAAGCTTTCTTTAGATTATACCACAAAACAGAAATTTGCATTACTTCCTTTCCCCCACTGGCCACAGAAATGCTGGGATGCAGTAAGCAGTTTCAACTCCAAAACCAGACCCTAGCTTACATGTACTGGTATTGAAGAGAAAATAGCACCTGAGAGCATTAGGGCATTACTTACTCACCCTTTTATAGGCGGTATAAATATTGCTGCTGGTATGAAGAGGCCAAGAGCTGGCTTCATTACACTGTGGGCATTGTCCCATTAATAAAATACTTGGAGCAATTCTGACGCATGACTTTTCCGAGAACACATGAAAGCTATTTTTGTTGAGTATTGAAACAGTCCCTGGGAGAAGTTTCCCCTGTAGGAGGTTGCAGAGAATGCAGAGCATTAAAGAGGTGTGTTGAGCAGGTTTCCCATTCCAGAGGTTTTCTTGTGCCAAGGCTCTCCCTCATTGGATTCAAGAAATTGCTCACAGAGAATGGCTGATAGTCAGGGGCATGGAGCAGGACAGGGAAAACCTCCCAGTGAAGCAGCAGTCAAGCATCCAAAGGGAAATTATTACCTTAATGGAAGACTGCTCTTCTCCCTGCTTGTTTTATTGCTTTATGGAAACATCTGTCAGGCAATAATCTTTGATTTTCATGTTTTCACCATTGTAGAAGGAAATAAGAGCTTTATGACACTGAGACTAGTCTCTTCTCTCATAATCTTTTCGTTTAATGTTTGTGCTGCTTGGGGCAAGGATTACATCTGCAGAGTGCTTACCCAGCAGGGACCTGTTCTGTGCCTCTGATGCTAGAAGCTATCATAGTGAAAATAATTAATAACAATAATAAAATGTCATTTCTTCCTCTCCATTACTTGTTCTGCAGGTTCACTATTAACCTGTCTGAAACTGAGCAAGATAACAACAGCCAGAGACAAGGTGAGCTAAGCAGGGTGGACATCTGGCTACTGTCATGCTCCCACTGAAAGTAGTGATTGAGGAAGTTTTTTTTAGGAGCTCCACCACACCCTTTGTGGGACACTATTAAGATTTCACTTTGAAAAGAAAGTCATCACTTCTTGCCTCAATGACTAGCAAAAAGGACCTCAATACAAAGACCCATTACATAGATTAACAAAATTTAATAATAATATGAGTGAATTCTTCATCCTTAATGTACATTAATTGAGGCAGGATACAGTCAAAGACCTTGATTCCATTTGGGCAATACCTCTGTGATATAAGCATGATACATGGGCCAAGTTCTGGAGCTTAATAATGCAATGGAGTTAGTTCTGGAGCTTAGAAAAGATGTTTCTAGAAAAGCAATTGATGTTGCTTGCCTGGTCATGTTGTGGAAATGCTTCCCTTCATGGTACAGCCCCTCCTTCCCTGATAGTGCTGTCAGTCACCCTCAGAAAGTCGTAGGAGACCATCTGAGAACCAACAATAAAGCAAATGTTAGTACAGGGGCTCAGGCATAAACGTCCAGAGGAACTGCAGCCTGGTACATCTAAATTAAGAAACACTCTCTGACATGGGAGGCTGACTCATTCATGTGGCAGTAAAGCTGCCTCCATCCCAAATCCCCACCTGGGGATACATGTCATGTGGTGATTTCATCACCTCTTGCTGAAGTCTTTGCAGACCTGGGCCAGGTGACCACTGGTGTCAGAAAGCCCCAGGCAGAAGCAGAGAGTTGCAGGCAGCTACCCCAGGTGGATGCTGGGCTGAGACATCTGCCAGGACAATCCCATACTGAGTTTTACAGCCAGGACTACACAGGTCAGACTCTGCCATGGGGCACTTTCATTGTCACCTGCACAATTTGCTCTACAATTTGAAGAAGGAGGGCGACACTCAGCCCATTGTTCTTCCACAGACTTTGCAGCTTTGGAGTGTGCATGTTCTGCATCAGTTTCTGCTCCCACTCTGGCAGAAGTATGCTGCTGAGACAGGCACAGTGACTTCCCCAGCCCAGAGGGATGTGCACATGCAGATACAGCACCTGCTATGTCACCAATTCTCACTTGGTACCTGAAACATAACCCTGACCATACAGACCCTCAAAAGCCACCAGCTCCTCTCTGCATCTTGAAGAAGCACACATGGTTCATGGACTCCCAGGTGAATAGTGCCTAGGCTAGTGCAATTCAATACCTATGTCAAAAACTTGGACAAAGGAAAAATATGCACAATATGTGTTCCTGGGAAAGTGTGTAGTTAGCCCCAGTCTAGTAAGCCACAGGGGAGCCATACAGAGCTCATTACACCTTCTGACAGCTCAAGTTCCCTTGGTAGACTACCATCACGTATATTTAGTGAAATCTCAAGTTTGGCACTTTTAAAAGCTACTGGAAAATCACAAGTATGTTACCAAAGACAACAAAAAACTAAAAACAACAACAACAACAACCCAACCAAAACCAAACCAAACCAAACAAAAAATAAAACCAAAACAAACCTAAAAAAATCCACAGCCTCCCAAACTATATTAATGAGAGCTTAAAGAAGTTCAGTTTTAAAAACTTTGTGCTGTAACATTAAGGAAGAACATGTTCTTTGTCTATGTAGACTTGGAGTATTTTTTTCCTTGTCTCCTTTATACTTCCCTTGAGCAAAATAAATTGGAACAGCTGCTGAAAGTGAGGGGAGAAAAATCCTCATGCCTATAGTTGTGATCTGCAGAGAGGGGGAAGGTTTGCTTTGGCCAAATCCCTGGAGGAGACAAGGTACCCTCTGGGGGGATGGCACAGTCACCTGCTCCCAGGGAAGACCTTCCAACAGGAGGTGTTGGGACACTAGACGAATTTTTCCCAGCTCAGCAACAATCATCAGAGTAAAAGTGTTAAGGACCTGTGACACTCCCTAGAGCAATGGGATCAATCATCCCTCAGTGCCTTGTTCGTGGCCTCAACACCAAAACTTTCCTCTTAAAGCATTGCCATGTCCTCAGGCAAGGCACCTTGTGTAAATCTTTAGGTGAAAATAATTGGCCATTGGAAACCTGGACTTAGAAATACAGGAACATCCTTGACAGCACAGAGCATTAAATCAAAGGTATCTGTCTAGATATTTTTTAGTACAATGAAAGACACAAAGCAGCTGCAGGAACTCCTTATTGAAACCCCATGGCTGTGTGTGAAGAGCATTACATGTGGTAAAGAAGGTCCCATGTGGCCTTGAAGGATGAGATTTTGCTGAGACCAAGTGCTAAAAATTGAGCAGAGCAACAGGGGTAGTGCTTGAGGAAAGGAATGAAGTTCATTGTCCAACGAGCTCATTGTGAGTCACTTCTCCTCTGTACCCTGGAGTCAGAGTGGCCTTCACATAAAAAGGGAGCAGTGACACACTCTGAACTACTCAGTCAAAGCCACAGGCCGAGCAGATGAGATGACTGAGCTTTCAAAGCTTCTGAGAGGGACAGGAGGGAAGCTTTGCAGATTAATATCCTTGTGTGTGCAATAACTACATTCTCAAAATCATCCAACAAGAAGAACTAATATCAGAGGACAGATTTCAAAAGTTATTTAAGCATCTGAAGAGGTTCTTAATATTAATTTTTAACAACTCCATTTATATCCCTGCATTCCTATAATTTCCCCAGTACACCTGCTCCTGGGAAGCCAAAGCAAGCAAAGTACTGAGCTTGATACTGAAAGGTGCACAGAGTTTGAGCCGGGTTACCATATGGACTAATTAGAATTGAGAGAACTGTGGGTAGTACAAATCAGCAAGGTACTGTCAGAAAGGCACTTGTCTTGAGTCATTGCAGAAGGAAAGCTCTGATGTGATTCCCAATCAGCAGACAGCAGCACTGCTGATGTGCATCTAAGGAGAGACAAAGGTCAAGGGTGAATACAGAGCTTGGTCCAGAAGCCATAAACAAGAAAACAATAGTCAGAATAAGATCCAAATGTATTCAGCACAAGGGGAAAGTTCTTCTCTTTGCAACCAAAGCAGTTTAGTTTATTAAAGGGTGAAACTTCTAACATTTAAAAAAAGCACAAAGAAAACATCAGGACAAAGCTCTCAAGAGAAGCATTATGTCAAGATATTTGCAAAGCAATGTTCACCCTGAGATTGGTTTATGACACAGGAAATAAATGAAGCAATATTGTGTTTCAAAACAGATACTGGAAATAAGGTCAATGTAATCACAGCAAACACATACAAAAACAAATAATGACAGTCTGATTCTAAGGCAGAGAATTCAGCTTTCTTTGTACACTGGGCACCACACAAGTGCCCAATGTACAAAGTTGCATTGCACTGGGCAAGTTATATCTTTCTGATATAACAGAAAGATATTAGCATGGAGGTATAAGGGGCGTTATTTTTGTGAGGGTTTTTAAATAGCAGGAGAATTCTTTCATGCTCTGTGGTCAAGAACAGCCTACAAATGTGACACACAAATGGGTACATCTTCTGAATAGAGGACAAAAGGCATTCTTACAAAATGAAGTACAAAAGTACCTAATGAGCTCAGATACATTAGGGATATAGAGCATCACATTTATATTAATCCTAGGAAAACACGCATCATGGAAACCCAAGAGCATTGAGAAATAGGAAAAAAATAAAACATAGGTGTATGGGAAAGTTAGTTGTTATTGAATAACTTTTGCTAAACTCTATGCTCACCAGAATAAAACCAAATACATTCCTAAGTGGGAGGTTTAAGTGTGAGCAGTGCCCTAGAAGGACAATTGTGGCTAGCTTAAAAAAAAAAAAAAGTAATTCTGACCCTAAGGCAAAGGTTGTGCAAAGGGGAGAATTTTAAAATCCTTGCTTACAAGGCAGATGTCTGGAACTGCCCCAGCAGTCAGCCTGGCTGCCGCAGCTGCCATCTAAGTCCTACAAAGAAAATGTGAGTCAGGAGCTGATCTGCTGATATACATACTGGAAAAAACATTGGCACCTTACAGGAAAGCACTTTCAGCTTAGAAGCATAATTTAGCATAAATAACCAAAAGAGAAAATAGACGGATACACATAAATACAATTTTTTTAGAAACTAATTGCGGTGTCTTACATGATGTAATTCTGGGCTGGCACCTTATACTGTATTACAGAGAATAGAAATAAAAGTGTATTCATATGCTCATCTTCATCTGGAGGATGGTAAGAAGAAATCACGGTTTAAGACAGAATATTAAGATTTAAAAAAACTAGAAGATCATTAAGTGCTGGAAATAGATTAGCATGGCATTTTTGAGCAGCCTTACTCCCAAAGATGCCCTTCAGTTCAACTGCAAGTCAGTGGTCTGATGGTGTTCAGTTAGAGTAAGAGGAGTATTTTTATGCATGGTTTATACTGAGTGAAATTTTGTCAATTAAAAATTATATCAACTAACATCACAGTGGTCTCTCCTGTTGGTAAACCCAGTTTTATTGCATCCAGTTCTCAAATCCATTAAATCCCTCTTCCCTTGGCAATGGCTGGAAGAGGTGGGACTTGTTGGCACTTTGGAATTTAAAGCCCAGTAATCACACACATAACTACGCAGCAACAACGCATCACTGCAGACAGTGCTCCAGGACAAGGAACGCAGAGCCCATGGCTTGTGTGATTTATCTCTTGGGCACATGTCAAGGCTTCACAAGGTACTGCCAAACAGGTTTGCAGAAATCCTAACACAATGCACAGCTTGATTTAGAGAAGTCCACATGATGGTTCATTTCATTTCATTATTCTGACTCATGTCTTGTGTCAGGATCCAGAGACAGATGCCACTGTGGGCTTCATGTCATATCACAGAAGAAAAGGACCCAGTCTTGTAAAAAGTACATTCAGCTGTGTCTGACAAACCTGGGCTCTGCTCCTGGCTCGCAGGGTGAGCCAGAGACAGTCACTCACCATCCTCCTCTTTACCTCCACTGCCTGTAACACTGCCATCATCCTCCCTTTGTGAAGTTTTTCCAATGCATTAATGAGGAAACTACATATAATCAAAGATAACTGCATTGTCTGTGATTCTTCTTCAGCGGCTTTTAGGTGCCTTTTTTTCCCCCATAGTCTTGACATCTTGTTCAGCCTCTAAATCTTATTTTTCTCTCTTTTCATCACAACAGTGTATTAAGTCATTTCTCCCTTCTGTGTGATGAAATGCTTTGCTAGACAAACTATATAATAAAGGGATTCTAAGTAGTGCTCTGTGGTAGAAGATCAGTAATTTGAAGTCCCT
The DNA here is from genome assembly GCA_013399455.1 of Anthoscopus minutus. Classification (NCBI taxonomy): domain Eukaryota; kingdom Metazoa; phylum Chordata; class Aves; order Passeriformes; family Paridae; genus Anthoscopus; species Anthoscopus minutus. The sequence continues at coordinate 351,916 of VWYI01023735.1, read as the reverse complement.
TACTAAAATTAATATCTGTACAAACATTTTGCTGTGAGAATGTTTGAATTGAAATACGTGGGTTACTGCTCAGAAAAAGAAATGAAACACTAATCTTTTGAAAAAATGACCAAAAAATTGCCCTAATATTTTTTTATTGTCCACTTTTTTCATTCTATTCGAACTATAACTCAGGAATCAATGTATCAAACATTTCTGAACTTAATTTTATGTTGGCCAGGACAAAAGGTTTTCACTTGATCAGACACTAATCTTTGGCTTTCCCAGTGGGCACCATATTAAAAAAATAATATTTTGGGGTCTCATACTCTTTCTGCTTCCTTTAGGCACCAGCATACTATGGGATTACCTCTCTCATGTCCCATTTCAAGCTTTTCCTGATTGCTGGGACACTGCAGTGGAAAGGAAATTGATCAAGAATATTTCAGATAAACCAACCAAGGGATTTTGTTTTCCAGTGGAATATTAGAGAAGCAAAAAAATGTGGAAAATGTCGATTTTCTGTGAAACATTTTTATTACCCCCTCCTGTGCAGAGCAGGCTGGTGGAGGCTCCCACATGGCTACAGTGGGCAAGGACAGGGAAAACTCCCTGGAGGAGCCCCTCCCCACTGACAGCAGTGCCAGCCTGCCCCTGCCCCTCTCGTTGCACAGGAACCTGGCATTTTTCATATTCATTTCTTTCCACTACTTGACATTTTAGTCCCTTCCTCAATTGCTTTGCCATCATGTTAATTAACAGTCAAGGCATTAGCAATGCCTACATTTTCATGACAGCCCCAGGGGCTGGAAGCAATTAGTTCAATGCAGAATTACAACAAATACTGCAAAGTAAAGGCATAGGCAGACCAGCTCCAAAACAGCAAACAATAATAATAATAATAATGCCCAACAAGTCCCATCCTTCCTTCTTTCCTATGGTGTTTACTAATTTGTCTTTATGTGCACTTTTTCTCTTCCAAATAATTATTTTCCTGAGGGAGCACTACTGATATAAGTTTCATGCTCTGGCTCAATTCATATTCAGTTCGTATTTTTATTTCCTGCTTCATATTCATATTTGAAAGAACAAGAACTTCAAGTCAGCCTGCTCAGCTTTTCCTTCCGAGGCTTGGCAAACAAATGATTTTATCTCCAGAAGTGCTGAGCACCCAATGGCACCAGCTGAAGTCAGCAGAAGAAATGAGATGCTTTACAGTTTTGAAAACCACATCATTTATTTACTGACTTAAAGATTTAAGAGACAATGTTAGTTTCCTGTTTTTCCTTGACCTAAAATGATAGTGCTGCAAAACTCTTTGAAGTCAGTTCTCTCAGTAATTTTCCTCACAATCTTAAAAGTTCCCCAAAAGTGTGAGCAGAATGGGAGCCTTGCTGAACTCACTGCTCTGTGCCCTTTCTTCCAAGGCTCTAGCCACCTCTTCACCTGCTGCATTTGACTGGGGCCTGGTGTGATGCTCCAATTTGTTTCCTTGAGCGAACTCATACCTTGGGGGCCTGGAGGATTCCTTTAAATTGCGGGCAGACTCCTTGTGGTTAATAATCCAGGAGGAGACACTTTTTTCTGGAGGTTTTAGATTGCCAAATGGTCATTTCCATCATTCACCCTTCCACAGTAAGCAGCTCACACCTCTGCTCTCTCTGTGTTGGTGTGGGGGTGTAAATGAGTGGCTTCATGATGCTTGGCATTGGGGTTAAACCACGACACACAGGAGAAAATATCTGTTGTGGTTTCTTGGCCCTGGCTTGCATTTAGGTGGCTCATGCAGAGCAAGGTGTGTCCCTTGGCTCCTCATCCTCCCTCTGTGGCTGAGGCTCTTTCCTCCTGCCTCTGCTTTTCCCGTTCTTCACCAGCTTCATGCAGAGCTCCCCTGCTGTCTGCCTTCCAGCAGTGGTGGCGCCTCGAGGACTCACACCCAGAGGCTCAGGTGCCTGTTTTTGTGTTAGGATAAGAAAATGTCTTCTGTCAGTCTGCCATGGAAGACATTTTATTTCACTGAGAACAGGAAAACTGAGTGGGGGAGAGGCACTCTCCTGGAGAGAGGAGGAGGGATGCTGTGCGCTGACTCACCGGCAGCAGTGCCTCCTCCCAGCAGGGACACAGCAGCAGAGGCTTGGAGAGGAGGCTGCCGTGATAGGGAGGCATACTGTGCATGATCCTAAAGTTGGAAAAATTATTATCTTGTCAATGGTGACTAAAAACTGACTTCCAGCAATAGCTCAGTTGTACGGCATAATGCTTATCTTGTGAAATAAAAGCAGGGGTGGACCAAATGTCCAAACTTAATTTAAAGCATGACTAAATTTTCTAGATTTTTGTTCTACTGGAAACTCCTTATGCTTGCACTTCAGTATTTCATTCCTCCATCGTTTCTTGAATCTAGATATAGGTACACCTACAAGAGATAAAGTTAAATCCATGCTAATGAATTGTGGTAGCATTTAAGACAGCAAGACAAAGGACAAAACCGGAGTTTTTGTCTTCAATGCTGCAATCTCCAGCCCTCTCCATTACCACAGATACCTTTTACTTAGCACTGTCATCTCCACCTTGTTCAGAGAACAGTGTGAGAACAGTGAAACTGAGGGGCATGAGTGACAGAAAAGAAAGGAAAGTTCGAGCACCCACAACATCCTGCAATTCCAAAGCACTCCTATCAGTGGCAACTGAATTCATTAAACATAGCAGATAATGAGACACAAACCTGAATGCTCCAGCTTGGTGGAAGTGAAAAAATGGAAGAAGAGCACCCACAGCAGCTCTTTGAGTCTCTGCAGAGCTCATATAAGCCATGTGCAAGGTACTCCATGCCCAAATTCCGCTAATGAGATGCAGCATCACACCATCACCTTTGAATACACTAATGAACAAAGCCACATCTATATCTCCTTGATAGCAGACATTAGTAACAAAGAAATATATAGCCTCTAAACTGTCACTGGGTTTAAAGTCAGATCATGAATCAGATGTGCCAAACTGTTGCTAACGTACAAAATGGGATACAGGAGCTCCCTAGGAAATGATTTGCTGTTCGAATCTTTCCATCCTCATTGCTGGATCTATGCCTGTCAATATTTCTTGGCTTCCACTGAGACCATTGACTGAATTTACTCCTTACAGAAAATCTTTTTCAAAAATAGTTTGCTATTTTAATCAAAAATTACACTTCCTGATCCTTCCTTCAAACCCAGAGCATGCTGGTTTAAGGGAAGTACCAAACCACTTAGATGTTAAAGTTGACATTCAGGAGAGAATACTGCCTTCTTCACCTCACAGCAGTCAGCTGCTCCCTGGGCAACACTCCCAGTGCTGCCAAAATGCCTCTTTGTCCTGAAAATCCTATGGTCATCTGCTGATTTTTAACCCACTTAAATGAGAGTCTGTGATGGCCATGAAATATCTTCTACCGCCGGAGATGAGTGAGGTATGGGTGGCTAGCAGATCTGTATGCATGTCCTTGGACAAATACACAAAAGAGGAGCAGGTGGGGAGGTCAGGCTCCTGGTCACAGTCACACAGCTGTGTTGGGAAAGGAAATGTGACAACAGAAGAACACAGGAATGTGGAAGTAGATGAGGCCACCCTGAGAGCAGCACCTGCCCTGCTCACCTGGCACACCAAAACAGTTTGGATCTGATTCCCCAGACCTTTCACTCTCTTGCTTTCAGTTCCTCCTGTTCCTAGTTTGCAAAAAGAACAGCATCAGCTCATTTTTCCTTATGTCTAGCTTTCCTGCAAGCCTGATGGGCATAATGAGCGCCAGAAAATATTTATCTGATGCTGGAATCACACCTAATGTGCTGATGGCTGTTCTTATACAATGCAAATTGCTTTAACTAGTACAACTGTTTGGGGTCTGGTGTTATTGCAGACACACAGATTTATATCCAGACTTTTGGAGGCCTAGAATACTTATGTAATGGAATTTTTTATAATATTAAGGACATTCATGCATAATCTGAAGGGAAAGGTATCTGGCAGCTAAGACATGATCATACTTTTCTGGCTCAGGTTCTGAATTTATCTCCAATTACTCTCTAGCATGTTATTACACTGATTGTTGTTATCCTCACCATTCCTACTAGAGGTCAAGATCCCTCAGTATCATATGGAATTTAACCACATTAGGAGCTGCAGGGGTGGGAAGAAGGAGAATAAGATTTCTGATGCTGAAAGAAGGCAGTGGGAAGGCCAGTGTTATGTCTTCCCTCCTAACCTTCAGTTTGGCTTCAGATTTTCAGAGATACCACAAGCTCTCTGTATCCCATGGGATACAGTTTTGAGTGGGCTCTGCCTATGTACAAGCATCTCTGCCCCACAACTGTGGTTCCCAGTTCCTGAGGGGTGAGGAGTCACAGAGAGAGCCAAGGGAGGATCCTAGGGTGTTATATTGCAGGTCAGTGAGAAAAGGAGTAGTAATAGTGTAGGAAAAAAATGTACTAACTCACTAGTTTACATTGACCAGTCCTTAATTGCTGACAAGACCTCAGTTGCAAGAAAGTACAGATAAGTGCAAGCAGTAGTGACTGCCTGTTCCTACCCTGCCTTCCCAGAGGGATTGTGCTGCTGCCAATCCCAGGAGGCACCTGAAGGCACAGAATAATTGCCCCCTGCAAAATATTGGGTTTATGTTCCAGGTTAGCTGGAACTAGTCTAGTGCCAGCGCACTAAATTGTCATCTGTTGCACTCAAGAAGAATTAAACCAAGAAATGCAGCCCATCTTTACTAATGTTTAATAATAGAAATACTTCCTCAATGCAGTAAGCTTCTGCTTTATTAAAGCGTTCACTCTTTTCCAGTAGGTCATTTGTACATTTTTATGTGGTTGTCATTTTATTAGCAATTTTATTATCTGTAAAGACATACAGGATTTGTTCAGCAGGCTAATTACTCTGTATTTGTTGATGATTAATATTTTGCTTACAATAGATCCAGAGTCTTCCCTAGCAATATTTTCTAAGAAAATTTGTCACTGAAAGAACAATAAACCCTTGAGGGTCTGATCCTGCCTTGAATGAAAAATAGAATATAAAGCAAATCTCAAAAAAATTATAGCTGTTTCTCAACATACCTTAAGTGAGTGTTTCCCAGAGATGGCACCAGGGAGCACAGCATGATCCAGGCCACTGCACTGACAGTAGAGCTTTCATTTCACCAATCCACTGATGTCTTCCATTGGTGTCAAAACATTTTTCCTCAAGAGGAAGTGAAGAGCCTCCTGAATGCAGTATGCAGTTTTGTATGATTAAATGTTGGTATGGATTACTGTGCTCCTCCTCCTGTGTCCCATATCTTTGCCATAACAAGGAGGGATGGAATGTTGTGTGTGGTGTTGCTGTTAAGAACCCTGCATTTTAAACTTCTTCAGAAGTCTCTGTGACAACATCCTCTAATATTCCAGAGAGAAAAGAAACCCCCTTGGGAGTGGAGACCTAAAAAAATCCAACACTGAGGGGTCTTCAAAATGTTCCACACCTGTATGGCCAATGAACTAAGGTTTAACTGCTGATTATGGCAGCAAATATGTCCTGCTGGGAAACCTCCAACTTAGCCCCAGGATCCAAGGCAAATCTCATGCATTTTGCATCCTGAGCTGCTGTTTGTTGTCCCTGAGAGAGGCCTTTTTGTTTGGCCATGTTATTAAAAACCTTTTCACAGCAGGACGCTGTAGACTGTGATGCATCCCAGACTGAATCTTCAGACCAAAGAGTCTGCCATGTAATGAACACAGCACTTACTGATAGCAGGTGCTATGGCACAAGGAGGTGCAGCATCAAGCAATGATGGCAGGAGAGGTAAATAAAACATGTTGCAGCCCCTTGCTTTAACTAACTCCTTGGTGTCTGCCACAGACTTGGGTTTATCTCCTTTTGCCCTCAAAGTGGCATATACAAGAGGCACTAGAGTATATAAATATCTCCCTAGTGTGAGTTTGGATGAATGGCCTCTGCAAGTACTTGTGAACATTCTTTCAGAAACTGAAACCAGAAAACAGTCTAAAGAATGGACAAAGAGGGGCAAGTCTGTGGAGTTGTTCCCAAAGACTTCTGGGCTCTGGAGACTGGCAAAGCTGATGAATGCACAAACCCAATGAATTCAGGGCAGTCAGCATCCACACAAAGTCACCAGCACATGCTGACCTCACCAGTGGTCTGTGTTTCTTGGTCTGCAGGAGGCTGGCAGATGTTTAATGTGGATGTAATCCGCAGCATATACACCTGCTGAGGAAAAGGGGTCCCTGAGGGGATCCACCAAAAGCAGCCCAGAAGCTGGCAGTGCCTCTCAGTGTCCCTCTGCTCCTGAGGACACGGCTGGGTTGGTGTCCCTGCTGCATCTCCCAGCAGTGCCCATGAGGATGTGCACTGGCTGGGTGAAAGCCATCGGTGGCTAATGGCAGAACCTCCACAGCCAAAGAGAAACATGGACTGTAAGTTCACAGTCTACATCCCCCACCACGTAAGGGAAAAGGAGACAGACAATTTTTTTTTTTTGTTAAGTGTAAAGTTCTGAAAACATTTAATTGTTAATGGTGTGGCCTACTTGTCCACATAAAGGTAATCACATTGTGCAAAAGGCATATGCTGCCCTAGCAAACACATTGGCTGCAGGAAACAGAAGTGGATCCACTTCAGCAGGAAAGAAGAAAAGCATATGCTACTCTTCAAATTAGGAAAACCTTGTATTATTTATTAAGGTCAAGCTCAGAAATCACGAGACAGCTGCAGAATAGCTGCTCAATGTCTGTCAGTGTAAAAATGAATGTTTTAAAATTAATTACAGAGAATGTAAGCCATTTGTTTAAAAAGTCAACATGTTTCTAGTTGGCAAAGTGTCCTGAAGTGATTTGAAATCTGTTAGCATTTTCATTTTTGTAATTACATTTTTAAAAGACTGGAAGAAAAAAAATTTTCAAGAGCTCAGATAGTAGCAGAGGCAAATTTCTGACAGAGCTGGAATCCCCCATGCAGAAATACCCATAAGCAATAGTCTCTCCTGACTCAGAAAAAGCTGATAACAAACTGTACATCCCTGCTTTAACATATCTGAAGTGTTTAGTACATTTAGTTGTGAGTCAGCTACTGCAGGCCATTCCCTTACTTTTTCAATATCAGATTTTCATTTTAAATGCACCTTTACAAATTTCCTTCAGATTGTGGGGATATATTTAGCCCACAGATTTATTTTTGGGAACAGCAGGAATAGGCATTGGTCCCTTGGCATCAAATTCCAGCCTTGGGGATTTGGGATGAAAAAGATGGGGAGTTTACAAGTGTTTATGTAACTCTTGAGATTTTAGATAGCCTCTTCCTAGCATTTTTGCACAAAGGAAAATCTGGGTTTTTTACAGGATGATGTACAAGAGGCCCTTGATGCCTGTAGCCCTGGCAGTGCACACTACTGGCCAGTGTTTTCAGTAAGGGAGGCTATCACTAGTAACCATGCCCTAACACAGACTAAGCACAGGCATGGATTTTTAACCAAGTGCTCAAGATTATCTTTAACTGTGTTTTGTTGATAGAAGGAAGAAGGGAATAAATCTTATTTTGGGCAGAACTAGTGACAAGTAATTGGATCATGACCTCTGGACATGGGGCATGTCCACCCTTAGGGGCATGTCCACCCTTAGAGGCATGTCCAGAAGATGTGTCCAGAGCTGGGCACTGCATACGTGGTGATGCTGCAGCCCATTCCTGGTGCTCCATGGCACTGGGCTCTCTGGGTTCACAGCAAAGCAGAGATGAGCTGGTCTTCTCCTCATCCACATTTCCAGAGAGAATGTGGGTGTGCTGGCACTGCTGTGCTTTGTGACCAGGGGGTGCCATGAGATGCCACCTCAGGGACCACCACTGCTAATGAGGGACAACAGATGTACCATTACTACTCCCAGGCTTTAACCATACCTTACCCTTCAGAAAGCAAGGTGAGGTGCCCAACATGCTGTCAGGCACTTGTTTTTTTATCTTCTCCCAGGAAGAGAGGGATGCCTCACTTTAAGTTGTTAGTTTAGTTGTTTGATTTGCTTATTTCCCACTTGCCTGTTGATGGCACTTGTTACAGTTAGTTGCATGTACACAATGCTTATCTTGAGAGGAGGTCAAGTTAAGGAAACCTGCTCTGAATCTACAATGGCAAGCAGTATGGTCTTTTCCTCTTCCCAACAGGTCCTGAAAAATTGGTTTTGGTTCTGTGATAAGCTTTATCCTTTCTGCACAGAGCAGGGTTGTCTAAATGACTGATCTTTTAGGTCAATAGAAAATTAACATTAAAAACAATTGCGTCAAGACAACTCAAGATTGAAATTTTTCAAAGTTTGAATCATATTTAGAAAGTTTACTTTAGAGCATTTTGCAAATTTTCGACTTGTTTCATTTTTCTAAGGGCTTTGTGAGAGTAGGGTGCAGCCTGGCAGGTGGAGCAGAGACCAGTTTCCCTCCCTCTAGGTCTTGACAGCAGCAGATTTGCAGCAAGCTGACCAGGTCTAGGAGTACACCCTCCCTTTATGAGCCTGGGAACTTGCTTGTCCATACACAAAGCTGGGTCTCAGCAGAGGAGACAGCACTAAATGTCCCTGTAACACATAGAGATCACATGCAACTCCAAGCCAGAGTGAAAATCATTATTAAAGCTATTAAAATCTGCTTGTTAAGGTGATTTTTAGTCTCTCAGTCCCAATGTTGAGGCTGTCCCTATGAAAGCAGGCTGGCTGGGGAACATCTGGGGCTAATAGGCCCTCCTGGGGTTGCCTGGATGTACCCCATCCATAGGGCCTCCTGTGCAGCAAAGTGAGCTTTGAGCAGTAGATCACGAAGATCATGTTTGGTCTTGGCTATGCTCATTCCTTGTTCCATGCTGACTGTGTTGCAGGAGGTGAAAATCTCCATGCCCCCATGTCAGCCAGGCTGGCAGTGTAGGTACCCCTGAGACAGGAGTGGGGAAGACAAGGTGCTGAGACCCCCTTGTCCACGAGCCCTTTGCTGAGGCCACAAGGGGCTTGGCAGGACCCAGCAGGGAGACCTTTGCCTTCAGTGCAACTCGGCGCTTGGGCTTTCAGAAGGACCACCCCAGTCAGCTACAAAGCATTACAGAAAACTCATCTGATTTTGGCAGGATCAGTCAGAAGCATTCCCACAGCTCACCCCATCCCCCAGTGCACTCACAACCCTACCTAGCATTCTGATATTTAAAAATTGAATAAATGTTGTTCTTAGTTTATCACCAAGTCATCAGCAAAAATATCAGGTTACAAGGGGCCCAGGAGAGGTGTCCTTGGAAACCATGGCTGCTGTGCCCATGTTGGCCATGGAACATGGATCACAGTCCTGCAGCCAGCTCATCCAAGTGCAGAAGCAGGGGCTCTGTGTCACAGCCTTTCTGAAATGTGGTGCTGACCTCCTTCCCACAGCCCATGAGGCCTCTCATGCTGCTGTAAATGGAAATGACCTTTGGTAAAGATCTTATGTTCCTGACAAATCCCTGATAGCTGTTACTTATTCTTCATTATCTTCTGGGTGTTTACTGATGGTTGGATTATTTCTTCCCATTTTAGGAGGAGAAGATAAACTGGTAAGACTGCAATTCCCCCGTTCACCCTATTCCCCATCATAAAGATAGGCTCCCAACTGTACCCATCCTCCAGTTTCCAGTGATCAGCCTCTAATTGCTGTCAGACATGTTTCATCTGGTTTTCAAAATTACCTGTGAAATATCATTAGCTCCTGAGAAATTTTTAGGGAAAAAAATCAATCTACCCATTTATGCTCTCTGCAGATTTTCTATTTCTACCTGAATTCACACCCTTTTCTCTTGTTCTTCCAGGGAATGCTGAGGCAAAAAAGAAACAGAACACTTCAATCCTCTCAATATCATTTATAAATAGCTTTGTCTCCCTCTGCGCAGAAGACCAACTTTTCCTTTCATAATCCTCTCACTATTAATCTTAACTTAGTGTATTTTCTTGTTACCTTTAATGTCCCTTGCTATATGTATGACATTTTATGCATGGACTTTCTAATTTTCTCTTTATATGCCTACACTATTCTTATATGCAGCTGCCTAGACATGTGACCTGGTGTCTAGCCTTGTATACTTTCAATATGCCATCTGTATGAGATCACTGAAAAGCTCACTATTTAATCTCATTGTCTTTATGATGCTTTCTATTTCTCATCCTTTTTTTTTAATTATGCAGATTTCTCTGGTATACTGATTAGTAGGCACATATTCACACTAAGCCTTTGTTAAAATATTGGCCAAAACTTCACAGTCTGAGCAGAGTACAGACTGTTTACACAGTGGTAAATATGCTAACAAGGTCAACAGGGTGGTAAACATGAACATCTGCTGGAGGAATGAGTAATGGAGAAAAGCTTTCCAAGGCTTCCACGGTGCTCATACGATAAGAGTGGAATGTGAACATATCAATATGAGGGCAAATCAGGCACAAAGTAGAGGACAATTTGAGAGAGAAATGTAAGACATTACTTGCTTTAGTCAACATGTAAAAAGGAAGTGAAGAACTTCATAAATTTGTATTAACCATGAAGATGAATTTTTTTGACATAATGATGTCCAGGTGGGTGATGCCACATGGTATTTGGTTCTTGATCACATAGAAGGCCCCCTGGCATTGCAGTAAGGTTTGGAGATACAGAAACATCTTCACATCCATTCATATTGAATTATCTCCCTTCAGATTTTCAATACTGGTCATCCTAGCTGCAAATTAAGCTGCCTTCCATGCCTCCTGTCCATTCCTCTCATTCCTGCCTCAGTGATTCAAAAGCCTCAGTGCCAGCAACAAGCCTCCTCCTGCTCCCTCCTTTCATGAACTTAGCGCAACCAAGCCCCATGTGTCCCAGTTTATGAATCCTTCCTTGGCCATGCTTGTTCACACCCACAGCAGAGCACCTCTCTGTCCAGCTGAGGGGACAGAGGGAAATATGAGGGAGGAATAATCAATATATGTAAGGGATTTGGAAGGAAAAGTGCCAAGAGTATGAAGCCAGACTCTTCTTGATGGTGTCAAGTAACAAGAAGCAACAGGCACAAACTGATGCACAACAAGGTGCAACTAACTATGAGGAAGAACTTTAGTGTGCAATGACCATGCAATGGAACAGGTTGCCCAGAGAGGCTGTGGAGTCTCCCTCCCTGGAGAGATTCAAGACCTTTTGGGATGCAGTCCTGTGCAATGTGCTCTAGGATGACCCTGCTCAGTCTGGGAGGTTGGACCAGATGACCCACTGTGGTTCCCTCCAATCTAAACCATTCTGTGATTCTGTGAACAAAGTAATCATCTTTAGCCTTTGCCCTGTGGATCTAGCTGCTGGTTATAGTCATTAGTTATAACTGTTATATGCATATATAACATTTATGAGTACATATATTAAAAAATTTATAAGTGCCTCTATTTTCTGGGTGTACATTGCCACTGCAGGTCTCCTTGGGTGGTGTCCTTGCTGACTTGCACTCACACTCTGCAAAATCATTTCCCAGATACTTTACAGGGGAACAAGGTGCCCAGCCCAGGGCAGGGTTATGCAGTAGGGTCTAGATATATGGAAATATCCATTGATTAAATTCAGTAACAAGCCATGGTTACCCAGTTAATGGAGAAATAACTGCATCATTTGACTTGTCTTCATTCATCAGTGGGATAAACTCGTTAAGGAAAAGGCAGTTGTCCGTACTTCTGATTTGAGCTATTCACTGTGCCACCTAAAACTAGCAAAGTGATTATTTTATTGTCATTTGCCCAAGGAACTGGAATGCATTATTCTCTTATTTTGCTATAAGCAAACTAAAGCTTTAAAATATCTCATCCCCTTATCCATTATTATTCTTTGTCACCGTTAAATTGTAGTCATTAAGAGTCTAAAAAGGACCATCTTGATGCTTTATACTATACTGAAGTTATTTGACCTTCAGCTCAGCTCAAGAGAAAGAAATTGAGATTCCTTGAGACTGAATTAACTGTATTCATTATTCAGCTCACTTCCATTCCTCCCTAAGTGAAGACTTAAAGCAACAAAAAAAATGGAGAATAAGAGTACTGAGAAGTTTTCTGCCTGCATTTTAATGGTATTCTGTCTGGGAGGTTGGACTCATTTGATTAGATATCAAATGAGTGGGTTTTATGTGTTATGTTTTATTATATTTATATTTTATTATATTTCTAAGGATCTTCCATGGCATATAGCAGTAGATAGCAGTAGACAGAGATAATAAAAGCTCTGCTTTTTTGAAGAACATTTAAAATTATCTTAAAATCTTCTTAGAACCTCTCAGAAGTGTAGCAACAAGAATGAAGGTTAAAATTTCAATTTTTTTTAGGTCAGGTTTATTTCAAGAATCATGATGGAAATAATACAATTCAGAGACTATATAGCAAGAGAAAAGGCTTCTAAAGAAGTTTGCTTCAAAGCTTACAGAATACATAGTAGAAACCAGACAGTATCTTTGTAAACATCTTTGAAACTCTCTAAAACTGTTGAAAAAAAATGGGAATTATATCATCTACTACATCATATACAGCTTTTCTGTCAAGTCAACAGATTAAAATGATTCCTCTGGCCCCATTGCCAGCTGGGTATAAACCATTTGATGATCAAATTTCTCTGCATTCACTTGTTAAACTGGCATGTATCCCCTTCTTCCTTGCATTAGTTTTTAGGCTTTTGCCTCCTACTAAGGCAAAGTCTTTTATCTCACAGATCCAAAACTCAAATGACTAGAATCTAGTTTGGTATTGTCTGGAACACAAGACTGCCATCACCACAGTGTCATCCTCTAGGAGATCAACTTCTTTATTCTGGGACATTAATGACTTAGGCAGAACTGTGTTTATCCCTGAAATTTATACCTTAGAATAAGGGAGCCAAAGGAAGCAGTTCTACACTTCATATTAGTCCAATAGTTATGGAAAAATTTATAAAGCTTTCAAGAAAACAAGGTAGATTAAGAGAAAATGGATACCATGTAATTAAATAAAGAAATCAATTAAATTCAATGGAAACAGCACAGCTGTAAAATGCCTGTTGGAAAATCACTTCTACCCCAGCAGCTCACAGTCTGTTTAATCTGTTTTGTTGTATACAGTCCTCTCCCTCCACTGATCTGTTTGGCAAGGATCAAGCAGATCATGTTGTAAAGATACAGAGAGACAATGTTGTGTGGTACAGAGCACAAAAATACTCACATTGGTTGGCCTAAACAGAATCAGGCAACTCAAATGTTGCACTCAGTGCAAGTTGGACACGGGACCACTGTTCCAGTCTTTCCAAGGTTGGCTCAACCAAAAATATTTGAGCATTTTCAGACCTCTTTCCTCCCAACATCCAAACCTGTCACTTTTACTGCATGCCTTACTACAAGTACAGAAATATCTCCTCCCTGGAGTCACAAGCATACTTTGCATCTATATCCTTGAGCACTGACAAAAAGTAGATCTGTTTGATAGAAAGGATGTGCATTTTTCTGCCCTTTCATTTAAAGATAATCCATCTGAAATGAAAGCCGATTCCCCCTTTTTTTTTTGTACTTGTCTTAGAAGTCAGTATTATGGCTTCTCTATTTGAATCCAGGAGACATTTTAATTCAGAGCTTGATTTGCAGCATTCACAACTGATGTGAGAGAAACTGGATTTGCAAGGTGGGGTCAAATTAAAAAATGCAGAATAACAAAGTGTAAAAACAAAAGAATGAATGAATTCCAAAACTATAAACAAAGACTTTATTGCGTGCTGGGAGACCAGCAAACAAATTTTGAATTTGAGGAACACACTCTATCTTTGTGCATCCCTCCCTCACCCCTTCCTCTGTCCAAGCACCCCTGGGCTGTCCAGGTGATTGAGAATTGAGGCAGACTTGCACCCATGTCCATCTGGTGCACACACATTTCCCTTCACTGAGGTGGGACCAGCCAGCTGCACAGCCATGGGCTGAGAACGAGGGTCTGGGAGGCAGCTCTGCAGAGGAGGGTCCAGGGTGAACCAAAGAGCAGCAGCATGAGCCAGTGGTGCTGACCCATGTGGAGAAGAGCACATATCCTGGAGGTGAACAGACAACTTTTCCTGAAAGATGTAAGGATTAACCCTTCCATGTTTCCCAGCTGCTAGTGGCCCTCCTGCAGCCCTGTGTTCAGCTGTGAGCAATGCATCCCCAGGAAGACGTGGTGCAGGCAAGGAGGAGTTAACAGGATGAAGATGGGAGGTCTGAGGTTCTGTCCTTTGAATGAAAATTGAAAAGATTGGAATAGTATAGCCAGGAGGAGAGGAGAATCAGTAACACTCCTCGAGGACAGAAAAGGCTGTTGTGAAGAATAACACAATAAACTGGATTTTGTGTCCTAAAAATATCTATACTGCGTCAGACTAAAATTTTGCCTGCCAGGATCATATCTCTGACAGCACCAAAGTGAATGTCTGGGGAAGTAAAACAGGGCAAGCATATGAAAAATACTTTCCCCAAGAACTCCAACTCCCAGTTGTTTTCAGCTTGGAGACTTCCCAGTTGAGACTCACGTTTGCTATGAGTGGGACAAACGGCCACAGATCCACCAGAAGTGTCACTTGGGGCTGGTACCAGGAAATCTTTCCAACACAGGGCAGCAGGCTGGCTGGGGAACCAATATTCCTCCAAAGCTGGATCATAACTGGTGGCCCTGCCAAAAATAAAAAGCCAACAAGCCTCCATTTAAAAATAAATGCCACCAAATCCAAAATAACAGACAGCAGAATTACATGTTACATTCTTCTTCCCTAATACTCTGACCTTCTGCCAGAATATGATCTGACCTCTGAATTTACAGAGTTGGCAGCCCTCGTCTGGAAGGAAGGAGCACTGTTGGGTTTACACACTCCCAGCTATGCCACTGTTAGGAGAGAAACAAAATTATACTTGCTGCTATTTTGGCAAGAGACAGAGGGAATGAGGCTTTGACAAACTTATTGGAATAAGGTACTCTAAAAACAACCACTGAAAAAATATGTGTAAGGTGGGTCTGAGTGGTATGTGTAAAAATTAACAGTTGAACAGATAGTCTTATATAATATGTATGTTATTATAGTGGATATGTTTTGAATGAAACATTATAACATGCCAGATGGATCTTAACATGAAAAACTATTATATATTTATACTTTTTAAAATTCAATAAGTGACAGTCAGTGAGAATGTTTCTTGTGCAGCTTTGGAAAGCTGTTGCACAAACAAAACATAATGGTAAAAAATGCCTATATAGTGTGTATATATGGTGTGTGTATATATATATACTGTATATATACAGTGTATATATTTGTATATAAATGTCCATATGCTATATATACAGAGAGTGAAATACTGAAGATTGCTGCCTGTCCCTTTGATAAATCAGAATTCACAAAGAAACTCAAAATAAAACATTAAAGCAAAGCTTCAGTCCTCAGCTCACCTCTCCCCGTTATTTCTACCCGCAACATGTAAGGTGGGCTATCACTTTTCTATACAGTCCCAAAGTTACATAGTCATTACTGGAGCTGACATTTGCTCTCACTCCATCCATTTCCTAAAGATTATTAACATCAAACAAAAAGTTTGTTTTACACAGTTGATCCTTGACCTTCATTCATGTTCCCAAGGAGCAAGCTCTTTTTTCAGCAGCTCCAGCCTCTGCTTCCTTCCATGAGTCATCCAGCAAAGAAACACTTGCAGTACTAAAGTTATCCTTTGGATCACACTGCGATCATTGCTTCTCTGGCATATTGTTTTCTCCTCCGTGCTTCTAATTTTCTCCTGGAAAAGCTGTGTCTGAGGTACAGCATTTGACTGCTTGACACTCAAATAATTAAATACTTTTGGTTTGGTGGAAAACTGGTGAAAAGTGACTAAGATCAATTTATTCGCATGAATCTGTAAAATTCGCACACCAGCTTGGCAGTGCCAGGAATCAAATCTGCTCCTGCAGGAGCAGACAAGGAGGTGGTTAGTCCATGTGTTCCTGATATTGCTTTGACAGAACCAGACATCCAAAATGCACCTGGGAATGAATTATGTACATGCTTCTTATTCCAGTATTTCATAGAGATACCTGAGTAAATAAACACATCTTGATAAGGAGCCTAGTTTCAGTGGTTCTTTTGGGCTGTGGTCCAGCAGTCTTGGGAGCTCAGAGGCTGTTTTAGGGAGTCTGAGGGTCCATCTGAGACCATAAAAGCATCAATGTTTCCCAACCCCATTTTGGAACCTGTCTTGATTATTTTTTTTTCTGCACTCAGTCACACAGTCTGAACAGCACTGAAAAGGGACAAGAACAGCCTCATCTTCAGCATGCTCAGAGTGGGTGTTGTTTTGCCACCTACATACAAGTTTATTGTGGAAACATCTTGAAACATCTAAAGGTATTTCATATAATGCACACAGTCACACAACTGCAGTGCCTGAATTTCTCCTCTATGATCTGGAGGCACAACCCAGTTCTTATGTGCTGAGACCACAATGGTCTTGCTTTTTTCTACATCTCATAACAAAAACATAGCATTCAAACAAGAAATATGTGAATTCTTGTTTAAGAAAGTAACAGAAGGACATAAGATGTCCTCCCTCAAAGGAGAACTAACCCCATATTGAACCCAGACACTGTCTTCAAATATTGGACTATGAAGTATAGGGGACCTGTGATCTGCAAAGATGCACTTGGGGAGTTTTTATATAACTTGTTTATGTGTCACATCAGTGTTGAGGTGAAGAGGGCTTATGCATAAGCCAGATGAAAAGGAAAGGCATGTGGTAGCAGATGCCAGACACTCTGCTATTGGGCTCCAGTGGCCCCAAGGGCAGCAGAAGGACTATTGAGTGATGGAGATCTACTGGTGACAGCACCAAGGAACAGCAATATGCCAGCAACACCTTGTCCTTCCTAGCCAGCATCCTGGCAATCCCTCAGGAGGAGATTTCTGTGAAACCACATGCTGACCACATAGACCATTCCTTCAAAGATTTCCACATAGCTCCCAGGCACTGGGCACTCCTGACTTTCCCCCTCAGGGTCTATTCTTTTCCTTCTGCTTTTATGGGCTGCCAGGGCAGGATCCTGTACTTGTACTCTATTTCCAGTAGCCAGTGTGGATTTATGAACACTAACAATTCCTTCCAGCTCGGGGTAAGATCCCAGGAAGTGTATTCTGTATAGGCACTGAGAACCTTTCTCCTTGTCATCACATCTTCCAAGGACCAACTGCCGCCTGCAGGGACTTAGAGAAGGAAGAGACAGAAAATTAAAAAATATCCTGAAAAGCAGATTTGTGGGCAGCCAAGCCAGTAGGACATATTGTCCTACTAACACAGTTCCTTCGTCCCCCGAACATGCCCCTTCCTTAAGTAACCTCCATTTCTCTCTTCTTGTCTATGGCATTCCCACTTGGCAGGACAGAATGTGGGCTGTGGTTAGTCCAAACTTAATCTGGGGCCTTGCACTTACTGCTTGATTATCTAGGGGTTGACAAGCAATGGGACATATCAGTTTTCTGACCTCTTTCCTTGGTGGAAGCTCTAAAAGCTGTCTTTTCTAAAGGCTCTGTAAACACCTTCCCACCAGTTTGCACAAAATCCACAGAGAAAATTGATCTTTGAGGCTTCCAGCCCACTGTATCATGGTCGCTAAACCAGTCAATGGGCTCAGGAGTTGAGAGAAAAGAGGAGAGGGAAAGATAGAGGTCATGCTCAGATGGTTTTGATTCCCTAGGAAACTGGGCTAAAGTCACTGTGGAACTAGAAAAATGCTTCAGGCAAGATGTACTGTACTGTTTTTGTCTAGGAGAGCTAGGATGCCACGGACCAGGGAACCTTGGCATTGTCCCTGTTTGGAAATCACACTGCTGTTTGATGGTAGCAAGCCATGGACCTAAATAACTTGGTATTACAAGCAAACATTTTTAAGGTCTGCTTTTTCAAGGATTTAATGGAATGTATAATATCATGGCACCAATATCCATTATTAAATATAAAACAAACATTCCCCTCCCCCCAACTTAAATAAATAGATAACAAATAAATAAAAAGACAGCCACACTACTATAGAGAGCTCTTCTCCATTTTGGCTATACATTAGTGCAGGGCCTTTTAAACCATTTGTAAAATAGGTCAGTTTGTTTCACCATCAAAATCTCTCTTGAACTACGAAGTAAAGGGCAAAGTGGCTCACGTTGCACCACAGGAGAGAAAGCAAATGGTAGACTCGTGGGTCTTTTGTGAAAAGCTGGGACTTTTCAGGCAAGCATCATTTCAGATGTAGCAGCTCCACTTCATTTGCTGCTTTTTGAAAGAAAATATTCCATTTTCCTCATCATTTACTAGACCAGCTCCACTCCAAGCAATGCCTGTTCTTGTTTTTTCACATGGGGGCAGTGGGGCATGACAGGTAATGATTTACAGGTGGTTCTATTTACCTCTGCTACTCAAGCTCAGAAATCAGAAATAAATCTTTCTGCAGTGAACATAAGCAGCTATTTCAGAGTTATTTTCTGCTGTATGCCTCAAAGTGTTACAGGCAGGTCATTTTTCAATTTGTTTAGATTTAGTTGGCATGGCCAAATGAAATGTGGCTGATGATTTCAGCCTCCCTTTTGGGTAGTGTTCCAAAAACCTGCAGTGAGATGCAACAAGTAATCCCTGTGCAGAGACACTGCAGTGATTATGGCAGCATAGGGACTGGATTTCTTATTGCCCTTTAGGCAGGTAAAACGTCATGTACATGGCACACTGTAGAAAAGCTCAGATTTTGGCACTTGCACTGTGTTTGTCTGGTTGTCTGCTGCAACAGTCTCTTGGCTTTTGTGAAAATAAATATTTTTGCAATTTGTCATTTAGTCCTGTGGGTTGTGAACATATGTAAAATCAAGATAAACATCAGAAGCAAAACAAATTCTCTTTGCATGTTGCAGCACAAAGTAAAAAATGTAGCTGCCAGACTCAGAGGGACTCAGTGCAACTCTGTTCCTGCAGCACTGACATCTCAATGTTCTCATGTCCACAAAAGCAAGCTCAAGATGAACCTCAGGTGCTATGTGGCATTAGCTCTCATGTCCTGCAAATTCAACTCTGGCAAAAACGTTTCTGGTAGGATCTGTATTACTTTTCACTCCCCTGTACAAAATGTGTAAGAAGTCAGTGAATCTACCAAAACTCCCAGCAAAAAGAAAAGCATTCCCCTGATATTTCCATGTTTGCTTTGGGACGCAATAACACGTACCATGGCGTAGGCAGGAGCTCCATGGGCAGCTGGGTAAGGATGGGGTCCACAGCTACTCTCCCCAGCTTCTCCCAGTGATTTACTGTCTGGATCACAGCCATCTTTCAAACACTCTTTCTTTTCCCGCTTTAATTTTTAAAAAATTGTTTTCCTGGGATCCTCAGTTGAGCTGTCTCCTTGAAGCAACTTACCTGATCCATTTTTCATCCAAAAGTCCAGCACTCCTTTATCTACATATTTTTAACCATTTTTTCTCCTAAAGTTTCCCATGCTAGGAGAACAACTCATTGCTGATCTTGCATCTTCAGTAAAGAAACAGTTCATGCTTCCCATGCTGACAAAAGTGAAGGTGTGTGGCCTGTTCTCATCTCAGATCTCTCTTTATGGTGCTCCCGCAGCCCATCTCCCAGGCAGATAGATGACTGAAATATTTAATTCAAATTTTACTTTGTTGCTCTCATTGCAGTATCTTATCTTCTTCCAGAAATACGTGAAGCTAAGTGACTGGCACCTGTCACATCTCTGCCCTTTCCTTCTCTGCCCTGGGGAAGAAGTGCGTGCAATGGAGTATCTTGGCTTTGAGCCTGTCTGTTTCAAGATGGATTTTTCTACTGCAGGGTTTATGTATGTAATTTCTCCACCAGAGACACTACCAGACCATCTGCTTACTTTAGATCTAACTTCACAAAAGGATAATAGCCTTGAAGATAAGATGCCTTGACAAGGGCCAGACAGAAGAGAGTTTGCCACACCATGAGTTCCTTCAGAGGTGCTGTGGACTGCCTCTGTTGAGCAGTCACTGTCTGCTCTTTGTCCTGGTCCTCTAGCTCATATGAGGGGACATGAATAGCTTGAGGCACAGTGACTGGGAAGCTGATGTGCAATTCCACAGGAAGACATTACAGTGATGATGGTGGCAAACCATGCCTTAGCCTTCTGTGGCAGCTGGTGTGCAGGGAGTGCCTTGGGCCTCGCACCAGGGATATTGCGATGCTCTAGGCAGGCCGACAGGTCCTAGTTATGGAGGCCAAGTCAATGCTGTATAAAGCTGTTTGCTAAAGAAAAAGGAGCGTTGCTCCTAGGTGCTGCAGCAGCGCAGGACGTGGTCAGCAAAGGCTAGAGCAGTGTCCCAGCTGAGGCTCAGGTGATGAGATGGCCCTTCAGACAACAGTGCTGTGTGTGGATGGATTCTGTCAAAATCCTGTCCTACACCTGACACCCCTATTGTGCTTGGATGTTAGAGAAGATTAATCCAACTGCATAGGCCATGTGAGTCTCAAGATCTAATCCTGACAAATGGAAAAATATTGTTTTAGGGTAAAGATAGACATGCAGCTGAACGCAGAGCTCTGAGTGCTCCTGCAGAAAGGCACCCAGTGCTGGAGGGCTCACTCAAGTAAGGGGATTTGCCCACCATATGCTTTGCTTCTGGACAACCCTCTAAGCAAGTGTCACAGTGGTAAAGTGGCTGTCTGAGTGTAGGACACAGCATGGGGACAACTCAAGACCCATTTTTGGCGTCTGGATCACAGCTGATACACAGCACTCAGGGACCAGGAGCATTCCTAAGGCAGCTATTGATTACAGCAACCCACAAAACTGATGGCTCCTCCAGCTGCTCTGTTATCAGCCCCAAATATTTTGGCAGCAGGCAGGAGCTGAGAGGGGCTGCCTTCGTTATCCTCCTCCTTGCCTGGGAGCAGCCGTGGTTCCTGCCCAGGCTGCCAGGGACTCATGGGATGTGACTTGGAAAAATATTTTCTCTTGGATCTGTTCTCCATTCCAAGCATTACATCTGTCAGGGAGGATTAATGAAGCGTTTCATTTATTAAATGGGAGCATTTTGCTTCAGTGAAATCATGTGGTTGTTTACTATTTGCTTCTGTGAACACTGTTTTTGACAAATGTTTCTGTTTTAATCTGTTCATTTGCTGTAATCTCTTCCTTTACCTCAGTATTTCTCCAGGTTAACAGCATTAATAAACATTTATGTGCCACATGCTGAACAAAACTACCTGCCCATAAACACTATTTACTTATTTTGCTTAAGCCAGTTGGTTGTTTATTTACCTGGCATTTAGCTACAAGGGACAGCAGGCAGCTTTTTGACTTAACAATGCTAGCAAAACATATTGACTTAAAACTTATACATATGTATTTAATAGGAGTGAAAAGCACCTCTCTGAAATAATTCTGAGCTCCTGAATAAATTTTTTACTTTATCTCACTTCTTGATCATTTATTTTCTAAGGTTTTTTGTGACTTTTTTTTTATGTAAAGAATATAGAAAAAGAGAGTGGGGAGGAAGTGTTTCTAAATCTCTAGCTGCTTTTAAAGCACACTAAATAGGTGTTGTTTTTTTTTCCTTTTGATGTTCCTAAGAGCTACTAAAATATGGGAAAGTGAATTTGTTGGATACACCAGACTGTGAATACTTGCCCATGTTATATTTAAACAGGTATAGCTTGTATGACTGATATGAGGAGACTAAGAGGAGGGCTGAGATGATAACAGGTGAGCTACCCTTGGACTCACCATTTAATACTTGCTTTGGTTTAGACTTTTCTTTTTCTTTCACTGTCTTTCAAAATAGATGAGTTTTATGAGGCCCGTGAACTGCAGATGTTTGGGATATCCGCCTGTTGTCCAGGTCAAAAAAATAATGATCCCTGAGCATAATTTCTCAAAGAAGCAAAGTGTGGTCAGCATATGAATGTTCTGATTCTGACTACAAATATTTGAGAAAAATTATAAAAATATGTAAGAGATATTTTTAAGAATGAAAAGTGTGTGTAGTATAGCCAAGATGCTAAGTTGCTGGAGGAAGAGGAGGTCATAAAGGTGAGCTGCAGTAAAACGTTACCTGTGTTATTCAGTAAGTGGCAACACCTTGCTTGTCTGCAAAATACCATTTATCTCTGAATTTCTGACTTTTCTGGTTCCAGTCAGACTGTTAATGTATTTTTTATTTCATGTTTTAAAAAATGTCAGGAACTCATCAAGGAATCAAAATCTACTCTTGTTCAGTGAGACCCCTGTCAATGAAGTTAAAATTCTACCATTAATCTTTTCCAATTCCACATTCTCTTGATGTCAGTAGAGATTGGTTAAGCTCTTTTCTCTCCTCCTGGTCGCTACAATTTTTCTTTTGGATTTTTCTTTCCTCAAGAAAGCCATCAGGATGGCAATGTCAGCTCTCTGAATTACCCTTCTGTGCATTGTTTCTTTGTGGAAAACATAAAATATTGCAATTTATCTGCGGTGAAAAAGGTTTCTGTGTCAAAATGTTTCTTAACTGCATCTCATGTGGTTTGCCTCTCAGCAAAACAGTAGAAAATACTTACTCTTCTTCTTTTCTGTAGTATGAAGGTACTAAAGGTCTCCCCTGAAAGTCAAAGGCATGTCAGAAGCAGTCAAGACATCTCTTGCTCTAAGAGATGGGCACCTGAAGGATGAAGCATGGGAGATGAGGAGAAACGGCAGAAAGAAATGAAAAACAATGAGGCGAGCAGGAGTTTCTTACCTTTTGTGTGAGAACAGAGGGAAGACATCAGAGGCAAACTTCATACACATAGCAAACCAAAATATCAGAGCTGTACAGAGGTGACAGCCCAGCAAACTCTGGGCAGGCTGGAAAACAGACCTTCTCTCACATCTGTCACACTGTTGCCCAATACTATCACAGCCACCTTCTCCTCCCTTTTCAGAAGAAAAGACATTCTCTCTGTTGTCTTCCCTGTTTCTCTGTAGGAGAGACACCAAGCTGTGGGAAAGGCTGTAGGAGATGCTGCAGGACTGGGTGTGAGCCCAGCAGAACAGGCGATGTTCTTCTTGGGGAGCCCAGAGCGGGCAGTGCAGACTACCCAAGTGTTCCAGCAGAGGCATGGAGAGCCTCAGAGTGTGATGCTCATGTCTGGTCATCCTTCCTGGGTCTTGGAGCAACAAATATTTAGGCACCATATTGTTTTCAGCTAGCCTCAGCAATTAAAATTAAAATTAAAATTAAAATTAAAAAAGGTAAAAACCCAAGGATTGGACTGAACAATGCAGGAGTGAATCAGAGAAAACACCTATGTCCACCTTTGAGTTTGTTACCTACTTCAATGACATCCAAAGATCCAGCAACATTTTTTTTACTTCAAACAGTGAATTCATCAAGACATGCTAATTCCTTTTTTCGGACAGCAACTGGCCTAATCAGATTGTAATCTTACAAAATACATTTTGTCTTCTTTAATTTATTTTCCAACATATTCAGGATCTCATTACAGAACAGTGTTTCCGTTCCAAGGATGACCTAAAATTTAATAAAACCCTTAAAGGATTCAGTCCTCCAAAATCAAATGGTTTTTTTCCCATCAGATTAATCATTATTCGCACAATTCTGTACCTCAGTTGTGCTGATGACTCTTGAACACAGACTGTACTGTCACCTTCCAGATGAAGGCTTTCCATAGCAATCTAAATTCCTCACAAACAACAGTTATGACTGAAATTCCATCACTGAGAATGTTTTTTATTAGTTTATGTTTTCCCACCTTCTATTGCCTTAAACCAGAATTGCCTTTCTCTAACTTGAGAAATATTTGTTCTCTGAACCCTTTTTATATAAATGTCCCTCCATTTTAAATTAAAATGTGTTTCTAGTGGAGATTAGAGCACTCCTAGAAATGCGTTGGTTTGTTTTAACAAACTGTACCATCTGGTAAGGTAATATGTCCCTGTCACTCTGCTTCTAGCTTTATTATATCAGAAACTTTCCCTGTACCTAAGGCTGAGTCTGGGCTGCATATTAATCAGCGCATATTAATTAGCTGCAAAGCTTTAAACATGTAGTTTAAAATAATGGTAATCATTTCTGAAGATCTTAAATGTGAATTTGGGTGAATGTGTTGATAATGAGTTACTTTATGCTGACATCAAGCGGTATCTCTTCAGTCAAAACCAGCGCAGCTGCTGGATGCTGTAAATGATTGGGTACAGGCACAACAGAAAAATATTTGTGTTCCCAGCACAACTGAGGCAGTGCTGAAAATTCACAGAATGCAAAAGGGTCACCACTGATCTGCTCAGCAAACTTGTGACTCCAGAGCTGATGCAATGCATTCACCCCTTCCCTTCCCAGCACCATACCGGTGTGTTGTGCCCTTTCCCAGTGCAGGCAGCCCCAGTGGTCAGCACGAGTGGTCTGAGCAGTTGTGTCCCATGCTCTCCTGCACAGCCCTGGGGGAACAACCCCACTGTGCATCCCATGCCTCAGTGGCTGACCCTGAGCAAGGCAGGCTGGCAGGGGGCCTGCTTCATCCTGCCCTGAGCAAGGTTGATGCCTGCTGGCATCTCCCGTAACACTTCTGCTGCTGAAAAAGTGCTCCACCTGCTGAAAAGGATCAGAAGAAAGAGAAGGATGAGGTTCTGCTACGTCTGTGCTCAGACTGCCAGGCAGCTGTGCAACACAGGCAGTCCTGGGGCTCAGATTTGGGGGACAGGATTGTGTTGAGATCCAGCCACTTACTACAGGTCATTATCAAATTGTCATGGTTTGTTGGATGGAGAAATATGACAGTTTGGATTTTCTATGTAGTCTTCATCTGATCCCAGGAAAAGGGATCCATGATACTATCTTTTGGTTTGTTATGTACATCACCCCACATCGCTCTGTCTCTCCTGCAATTTTACATGAAAACTTTTTTCTGCTTTCCTGAACTTTTAGATCAGGCTGGAAGAGCATATCTTTTTCAGCACAATGATGAAAGCATAGGAGCAATGGGGGGTGTCAGCAGCAGCTGTGCTGTTGTTGTACCTTGAACAATCCCTGCAAACTCCCACCACCACAGCTCCCTCCACAGCTGAGCCAGTTCGGTGGGGTGTGACCCCTAGTGTGCAACCTGGCAATACAAAAAGTACAACCAGAGCCTCACAGAAACACAATTCTGCTTCCTTTTATTTCCCTCTCAATGTGATTATTCTGTGCCTAGAAAGACTGGGCCAGGAGTAGGGTAGAGATGGTTAATGAGGATTTAACCAAAGGCAATGCTGCTGGTTGTGAAGTTCTCTCATAATTGCCAGGTTTCTCTGCATTTGGGTTCAGCTGTGAAGGCAGCATGAGGACTCAGAGCCCCATTAAGGCTGACATGATGTGCTCAGCTGGAGGGAAGCTGCTCTCCAAAAGCTGTGACTCAGGTGGCCCTTGGCACACACAGGCTCGTTAAGCCACCCTACATTCATCCAGCCTTGTTAAAGCCCAACATAAAAATAAAATCATTCATCATCTGTGATTAAATTAGTGCCTCTATGAAACTTTGATATGCCTTCTGAAAATTAGTCGCATTCAGAAAGCACTGTCCTAAATGTTTCATCACAAGCTTCCCACAGCAGTGGCCACACTGCAAATCTTTTTATTTACAAGGACAATGTTTTAGGTTAATTGCAGCGTTAAAGACAACGTGAGTTCTCTGCTGAATGGCCTCTTGCACAGAGGCTCACTCCCACTTCCCAACCAACCTTTGTGCAGAATGTGTCTCATTGTGTTTTGAAACACACATCATTTCTTATGCAAAGATTCATAATTTGGGTAGGTTATTTTAAGTACTCTAAACAAGACACTGTGGGAGCAGTGTTGGGATGATTAAAGGCATTTGTGTGTTGCACAATGCCATTACTGAGGCACCTGGGGCAGTCACCCCTTTGCAACACAGACTTTGTAGGAGGGTATAATTCCTCTCTGTGTGCTGTAATAGTTAGGGTCCATGGTTTAAAACCAGGGTAAGGTCTATGGTGCAACACAATGTAAAGAGAAGCATAAAGCTATGAGAACAGCAGTACAACTGTTATTGTTAGTGCTATTTGTTCAGTGACAATTACATTCTAGACTTAATGCAAGTCATGAAATATCAGCTCCTGCTCTGAACTGTTTGCAGACTTGGCTAATATGTGGTCTCCACCAGGCTGGCCAGTGGGTCTACAGCTCTGATGCATCCTTCCCCTCTCTGTGGAGGGGTTTGTTCCTCTGGCATCAGCAGCCAAATGCTGAGCAAGCCGAATCTCGAGAGGGAGAACATGCTTTATCTGCAAGTGTTTGCTAGGAGGGAGCAGGCATTTGGATCTGGGGCTTCCACATATTGGTGAATATCACCAAAAACAAGTAATGGGGCAGCTGTAAAATGTGGATGTCAGTTTTCTTGTAAAATCATAAAGAATTTTAAATTCACCCTCATGTGGAAAAGGAATTGTGGTATTATTAATTTGTATCTATTAGTGAGGACTCTGAATTGCAAAGTAAAACTTGGTGTGCTATTACAAAAGGCACAGGAACAATGTTTTTACGCCAGTAAAAACAACCAGCAACAGTTTTCTTGAAACCAGGATATATCCCAGGATGCTGCCTTGTGTTCCAGCCCTCTGAAGAGCTAGTTATTCCTTTAGGAGAGACTTTGAAGTCTCCAGAATCTTCATGTTTTTTCTTGACTAAAATTTGTAAAAATAGATGTCCTTTCCTGAAAAAAAAAAGAAGATAATACTGTCTCTGGAAATCTTTCCTATTTTTTATGTTCAGGAAAACACAAGTGCTCTCTGATTCATTTGTTCTCTGGAGAGCACAGTTACAGAGTTTCAATAATGAGTGGAACTTTTCAATCTTTTAACAGAAATAGATGGGTTGCTTGTCTTGATAGGTCCAAGACACCAACCAGTCCTTCAATAGATATCCTTACTGCCAGCTTTACAAGGAAAGAAGGGCTCTCAGTTAAAAAGCAAAACCACATTAGCATACATGACACATGCAGTACTGGCATTTTTAAATTAGGTTAATATGTGCTCGGCAATAGAATGAGAGCCATTTTGTGGTACCCCATTTTCTTATTCTTTAAACATTGTTTCCAGACTTCCACAATTTCACCTTCTCACCTTCAGAAGAGGCTTCAGGCAAGATGTGCCATCGGTAAGAAGACATAAAGCAAATGCTGCTCTGCTGTTATCAAGCCTTGGCTGCTCCATTAGATGTGGATTTACTGGGGGACTTGGGTTTTCCCAGAGCTGTGTCCCACCCCCAGCTGTGGCAGCCAGCCCTGTGCGTGTGCTGTGAGCCCAGAGACCCATCTCCTGCGAGTACAAGCTGCCAGGTGCTGCAGAGCTTTCAAAAAGCCATGTCATGCTGCTGGATATTAGTGAAACCATGGAGGAGGGTGATGGCACACAGCTTCAGAGGAACTACAAGCATGTGCTTGTGCAGAAGAAAGCCCTCACTTTTGAATGGTGTTATGTAAAAGAACATGGCAGCAATGAATCTGAGAAGGAAGAAAGCTTTAGGGAGTCACTGAGACAGGCTCTGTGGAGATTCATAACCCAGAAAACAGAGCAGACCTTTCATCAGAAGGAAAAACAGAGTGCAAAGGTGTAAATGTAGAAATGCAGGTACGGGTAGTAGTAGTTGCAGTTGTATGAGATTCCCCAGGGACTCTGCAGGGTCTCTAATCACACCAGGCAGCTCAGGGGAAGATGGTTCATTGTTAACAGGGACAGAGCTCTGTTTGAGGCTGCCAGCCAGCATCAGCCTACAACGTGCTCAGAGACAGAGAGAGAAAGGTGAGCCTGAGAGCATGGGGATAGAGGTGAGGAAACAAAGAGGGGAGGAGGAGGAGGGAGAAATAGGAGAGTTAAGAGATCAAGAGAGGGAAGAAATCAGAGCATAAAGAGGGATAAACAGAGTGGGGAAATTAAGAGAGTAAGGAGAGTTGAGAGTTAGGAGCATAAAGAGGGATTAAAAGAGCAAGGTTCTTCTTACAATACATTACATCTTTTTCTATAATGAATATTCTAGTTTACACTAACCAACCAATATATAACACGAAATCCAAGGGGTTTTACATTCAGCCTATAGGAGTGACTCTATATCATATCTGAATGCGCATTCCTGATTCTTCCTTGCCTGGCCAGGCTTTTGCCGATCAACATCAGTGGTAAAACTGACTTTTATTCCTACTTAGACCTTTGGATTCTCTATCAGTAAAAGGGTTTTGTTGAATCCAGAGGATTCTCTTTTAGCTGGCTAGGCTATTGTTCTTGGGTTATACAGCAACTGACTCAGTATCCTGAGTCTCAAAGCTAAGTTTCATTTCTACTTTGATTATGAGTTTCATATTTTCAGAATCTTTTGCTGAGCATTCATGCTTATAGGGTTTCTCAGCTTCTCCAACGCAAAGGATTTGTGAAGCACTGGTAACACTGCTTAGAGATGATGTACTATAGAAAGTCTCTTACCATTTGTCTACCAGAAATGGGAAAATTAATAAACTACTGCAAAGTAGAGTGTACACATTCTCAATTGCTAAAGTAGAAAATGTCAGATGAGGAGTGTTTCCAAGTCCTCAGAAAGCTTTTTAACCTAGAGGTAGAAGGAATGACTACTATCATAGCATGAACAATTGCATCTTTGAAGTCACTCGAACATAGTGAGATTTAGCCACAGAGGGAATCCATCATAAGAGAGATGGTCAGTTTGGAGGCCAGCTCCCCATCATGTATGGATGATGAAGGAAAAATATTTCAGGTAGCCCAAGTACTCACTGCTTCCCTGGCTAGCCCACTAGCCTGCAGCAGATCAGCAGGACTGATAGCTGAGCTGAGAGCAACCAAAAGCCCAGCCTTCAGGCAGACCCTGCAGTGGGTGAGAAAATTCCCTTGGTGAGAGATCCAAGTGAATAAGCTTCTCAGTGCTCAGAGCTGAAGCAAAATTTCATCAATATGCTTCCTTCAGGCAGGCACTTTTGTATAATTTCAGCAGTAGAAAAAGACTAAGCTCATTAGCTAGGCTGGAACTGATAAACTCCTCTATCAGGTGTTCTCTTTTCAGTCACACACAGAAGAAAAATCATCTGTCAAAGTATGTTTAGGTGTTGTGTGCTTTGAAGCCATCAGCATTAGCATCTTAGATGCTGATTAATAATATTAGGATTTCATTCAAATCCTAGGTAAGCTGGGAGACCACATGCTTTATTCAATTACTGAGGAATCTGATAAGGCCATTTTCCTCCAGAAGTTAAAATAAGCCTCCAACCAAGAAATTTTCTTGCCAGTAAGAACTCATCCCTATACACACAAGTCTTATTTGGGGAAACATTAATGGAGGGAAAAAATTAAAATTAATTTTTGTGTCATGTGAGTGGAATTGCCCATCAGTCTGCTTTGCCTGGATCACAGGAAGATGGTTGGGGCATTTACTATGCGTGACATGAAGAAGAGCCTGGTGTGGACTTGTCATGTTTAAACACCAAGATGTACTCACCAAAATTCAATCAAGCTTACATCTGTGTCTTGGAGAGCCTGCAGTCTTGCCCATGATCAAGTCCTCTTGAAGAAGTGTCTGCATCCAAGGAGATGAAGCAAACAAGCCATTGCAGATCATGCAATTACATTACTTGCCAAAGCATTTTTTGGGGTTGACCCAGCTCTTCAGCAGGAGGAACACAGAAGACTACCATGTTTTTCAAAATACTGGTTTCAGGGCATTGGCCATCTTAAAGCAATCCATTCTTTATTGTTCTCCAGGATTTCCTCCTCTGTCCCACTCAGGTTTGTGTGGATAAAAATTAACCCTATCAAGCTGCTTCTAGATGAGAGAAGCAGATGAGCCCTGTGCACCAGCACCACGGGTGAGCAGAGAAATGGAGGGTTGTACACAGACTCCAGGGGATGGAGAACATTTCAGGCCAGACTGGCCTCTGCCTTCCTCTCCTTGCAACTTCTCATTTTTCCAGGGCTGAGGTGTGGGATTACCATGGGTAGGATGATGTGGCCTTGACAAAGAGCTATCCAACAGGTGAAGAAGGAGCACCCTCATAACTGTGCAGTGGAGCTCCATGAAGTTGTTTGTGAAGCCTTTCTTGCATTAGCATGAAAAACATTACTTCTCTGGGTATGGCATAAATTTTCTGCCAAGCGTCCTATCATTGCTTGCTGGAAGAAGTGTTTAAGTATTTCAGCAATGTTTGTGACAACATCTGCCAGGCACAATCCAACTCAATGCCTTTTAATGATTCATTTTCATGAATTGTACATCTATTTTAAGTGCACTTCAGTTACTTCAGAGGCAGTAATAATGAAAACTTAGCACTTTGGATTTCTTACACTGTCAGGGTAAGCACGAGATGTGGACCAGTGCAGGCACTCAGGGTAAGTGCCTTTACAAGAACTCTAATACAATTTCTTGGGAAATGATCCAGATTATTTATGGTATAATTAAAGATACAGTGTAATTAATTTGTAATTCTTCACTTGAACAGCAAATCTCCTTTTGATTAGTAAATATGCAATGCTTAAGTGCTATTATGGAAAAAATATATATTTATCATCAGACAGAGGGGATGTCATCATTAAGTACATAATTACAGATCTATAATATATATAAGAAAGGCTGTGTAGGCAATATCTAGAGACACAGATATCTTTAAAAAACACCACTATAATTTGTGCTCTCAGGGTGCACAAGCCACTGAAATGTGTACCTTTGAGTGTCTGGCAAAGCACTGCGTGCTCATCAGGAACTTGGCTCAGTCCGCAGCACACAGCTGTGGTTCAGCTCCCTGAGACATCCACCTTCTCCAGAAGTCCTGCTCTTAATTTAATTCACAGCTTAGGCTGTGAAAGAGGCTTTAAACAGAATGGCAGAAAGAGAGTCTGCTTGGAGAACTCACCTTGTAGGCCATGATTTACATATTCCACACTAGAGAAACAAAATTGAAGTAAAATTCTTCTTAAGGAAGACCACATTTCAGAGCAACTTTGCCCTTCTTCTAGAGAGCCATAGATCATCACATGTGACAGTAGAAGATCAAGTTTGGCTGTTTTGTTTAAATCCTCCAGGTCACACTTTTCTCCTCTGTTAGGTGGTTATTGAAGGTGAGCTGCAGGCATGGGACAGATAGTTGAGATAAAATGTCAGGTGCCACACAATCCTTCAGCATGTGACACTGAGATAACACTTTGGCAGTACACACTTTGGGACTTGCTTAGTTCAGCTTATTCAGCTTATTGTTCAGCTGCAAGTACAGCTGTACAATAACCTACTCCAGCCATTTACCCCTGAAAATTGTACTTCAGACACTTCTAAAAAACCCCATTAAAATGTGGAAACATAGGCATAAGAGGATTTTCAGAAAAAAGGCTCTAAGCCTTTCCTAAGCCTTCCAGAGATTTCTGATACTTCTTTTTAACATTTTGTCCATCCAGCCCTGCAGTTTGCAAGGAAGCAGGAATAAAGGCCATAAATAAAGTCTGTGACGCGTGATCTGCATTTTGAGCTGGAAGCTATTGCTCTGGCACAAAGAATCAGAGATAATATTGCAGAGTGCCGTGTGTGTGACTAATGGTAACAAATGTGCTTATTCCCCTGATTTTGCAGAACACAGAATTTGTTAGAGTGTTTATGTAGAATTGGAAATGATTGATTTCTATGCAAACTTTCTAACTGGGCTTCTCCAATTCATCCTGAAGGAGACATCAAGTATTTTGTTCTTGTATCACAAGTGTTCCATCCAAATAGAAAATTTTCAAATGTTTATCAAAAATAAATTCTCATTTACTGTCTACTTTTCAAAGCAAATTAGTTGAGCTTGCAAGCTCCAAAGGATACACCTCACTTAAAGTACAGTACTGCAGAAATGTCACTTTGAGGGGAATCTAAGTGTGTGTTCCCAGCAATGAACAGCTGGAGATTGCTTTTTTTTACACTAGCCTCTTGCAAAAAAAGTTGACCTTTGCTTTCACACCCATCATATGAGACATTTCCCAAGTAGTGGGCATTAGACTAAATGTCCAGTAAATATTTAAAATTAAGTCAAGCAGGCCTGCCAAAGTGTGGGCAAGGGAAGCAGCCACTGCAGGAGAAGAGTATCTCTACTCTAGTGGACCTGAAAAGCAGAGAATGTCCAGGAAAGTCAAGGGCTTGATCTGCCGCAGGTTTCCCCCAATGGAGGTTGCAAAGGCACCACAATAAATTCCCATTGCCTGCTTGTGTCTCTGTAGTGCTGCAACTCTCTGATGCTGGTGCCAGGAAAGCCTTCACCTGCAGCTCCTGACTCTGACAGCCAAAACAGGCATTGCCCACCCTGCTCCAGTGCTGATGAAGTGACCCTGACAGCTCCAGGAGGGGCTGTGAAGTCCAGGCTCCCCAGCTATCCTCTGCACCTCCCTGGTGTCTTGCTGGAGTTGGGGAAGATCATTACTTCACCATCTGAAAAGACAAGCAAATATGCTTTAATTTGATTCAGTGTTGATCACAATATTGATTTAAGTTGGAAGATAGCCTGTGAGTCTCGGTGTAGAGAGGCAAAACATATTTGGATGAGGAGGAGTCATTTACAGCTTCCCAGGGGAGAATAATTCTAGTTATAAGTGATGCTTGCCAAAATGCATTACCTGGCAATATAGATGAAGGAGATAAATTAATATAATGATTACCTTTTTTTTAAAGTTAATGCATTTATCTAAGGCTTGCAGTGAGTCTAGTGCAAATGAGCTCAGAGATACACAGTCCTCAGTCAAATCCTTATAGCCAGGGAATGTTCCTAGTTGTAGGATTTTTAAAATCCTTAAAAATTGTGAGGATTTTAAATTATTTTTCTTTCTAGGGCTGTATTTAGGAGTTTGTAAGAAGCAGAGCCAAATTCTATTCTCATTTTAAGTGAGAAAAAATTTGGTGCTGTTACTAGTGATACATGTTTATACAATGCTCTGGAAATGATGGGTCAGTAAGAAGGGACCAGTTTCTCCCACATAATATTAATAAGCAAAAGAAGTACATTCTCAATACTGATCTTATGGGAACACAAAGTCTGACATTGCAGCTGTAAATTCAATATGGTCTTTTTACAGGTCAACATGGGGTACATATCCTGTTTATTTTATTAATTAGTTTCATATGTTCTTCTGGAAGTCAAAATAAGCAGTCATCTGACTTCTGATGTCAGACAAAGCCTGAAAAAAGCCTTCAGATATTTCCTTATTTCTTTCCTTAGTTCCACGTCTTCATTTAAATAGCATCTGAAATAAAGGTATGGCATTGGCTGGGTGCAAAACATGATTCATAAGCCTTTCACAAACAGCAGGGAAATAACAGCTTTTCTGACTGCTATTGCATATATTTTTGGCTTTAAAAGCCTATCTACCATGTCAGTTAATAGTATCAGTTTGAGCCAAAAATAACTGTCACTTTTTCATTTTTAATTACTACATCTGTTACCCCATTTAATCCTGGCATAATAAGACAATTGGACATTTCCAAAAATAATCCCACAAATTATTTCCAGCCTCATGACTGAAGTGCCACTGCATAGCCAGAACACAGACACCCCAGAAGGATTTGCAGCAGTAAACAATGTTTTTTCTTGCACACAAATGTTTATAGTGGGTTGCCAGATGTTTTTCTAACTAAAGATGCCTTTCTGGCATCCTTAATTTGACTCAGTCACCAGCGCTGCTCTGGTTCCCAAGGGGAGGTGGGACAGGAGCTAGTGATGTTCCTGGCAGCCCATGGTGGCAGACTTACAGTGTGGCATCCTTTGCTGAACAGAGGCATTCATGGCAGCAATGGGACTGTGCAGCCCTTGCCCTGATCCCTAGCAGGAAATGGCTGCATTTCTTGGGAGGGGTCACGTCCTGAAGTGCAAAAGGCATTTGCAGATGGATGACACTGGGTGTATGTGGAGCTGGCTGGAAAGGCTGAAGGGACAACAGGCACCAACAAGCAAGGCCTGCCCTGAGGCCACACCTGACCATGAAGGGGTGCAGGCAACTGCCACATTCTCCAGTCTGCTGTGGGAGAGCCCAGGAGACCTGGAAGAGACAGAAAAAGAAATGCAAACCCTTGGGCTGGCATCACAGCCACATCTAGCAGCCTGTGGCAGGGCAGCATCAAAGTGCTACACATGAAAGCAGCACAGACATTCCTCACCACAGACAGACTGTGTGCGGTATCTGCTCTGTGCTTGGGCTGGTGGTGAAAACAAATGGCATAATTTCATCTCAGGACTAGGCTGGAGAGAGGAGAATTCATTAAAAAGCATCAGTTTGGAAGGATCTTCTGATTCCTCTACAGTGCTGCTCTTGAAGCTCCTTCTTTTCAAGGAAAACTTAAAAAGCCTTTTCCTTTGGTTTTCAGAACATAAAGGCATGGCAGAGAATGTGGGAAGGGAAATGGTTGTCTTTCCTGGCAACTTGAAATCTATTTTGACAGAGCAGCTAGAAAGAGTATTGTAACATTTTCTAAGTACAATTTAGTTTATCAGTAGTTGCTGGGCCCTCATCAGGTTTTTAAGTAATTTTAAATGAAAAATTTTCTAGAATAATTCATGGCACTTTCTGTTTTCATCTGCCTTGGAGTTTTCTGGAAGTTAATAAAATCAACCTGCATAGCTCAGTAATTGTGTTTGCAGAAAGCCAGGCTGTAAATTCAGATTTCTAGCTTAATATCCTAAGATTACTGTCTTTGCTTGCTCATTATCCATCCAAAGCATTTTATTTTTGCTGGAAACTTCAAATAAATTAATAGATTTATCTGCACCTATCAAATATTTTAGATGAAATGTCTATTTCCCCTTCATTTAGTATAATAAAATCTGTGGGGAATGCTGAAAGCTGGTTCTTGAGATGTAGCAGAGTAGAAGCAATGGCAGGCAAGAGGAAGCAGAAGATTGAGAGCATGGGGAAGAAGAGACTGAGCTTTGTTCAAATAACTAGCTCCTCGTGGCAAACAAAAAAAATACAAAAGACAACTCTTGCTGACAATTTCATGGTAAAAGCTTTGAGAGATTTGTGCCTTTGTGCAGTCTTGATGGAGGTCCCGGTGTGCTGAAGCCAGCTGAATTAAATGGCCATATTCTTCACATGAGCATCACAGCTGTATCTTTTGCTGGGTAGTGAACTGTGATAAGTTGATGTTGGATTTGAATGGGCTGCTATAAGGTGGCAACATCAAAAGAAAATAAAACATCTGCTTGGAATCAAGGCTAGCTTATCTGACCTCACTGTTGCTTTTATAAATGTTCTCCAAAAATTCTTGTCTTGATTTGCAGGGATTTGAAAGCTGTGGTTTTGATTCATGAAATGAAATTATCAGAAGGAAACTACTTCAGATAAATACATCACTTGAAATGCTGATGAGTGCATTTCTGGCATTCAGGGAGCATTTCAATCAGCAATGAAAACCATACCCCTTTTAGGTATATAGAGAAAAGATTACAAAACTCCCCCATCATGGCATATTAAAAGACAGAGAATATATATTGGATTATCTTTGACAGTATCAGCAATCAGATACTGGAGATCAGCTGGAAAAACATATTTGATACATGCTACAGGCTGCGCCTATTTCAATAGAACACCTTTTTAAAAACAAGGATGCATTATGGGAAAAAGATGCTAAAAAAACTCATTGGTTTTGAGGTCAATTGATCACATGCTACACCACACAGTAGGTGATTGGAACTATGCCATGGGCCATGTCCTAGCCCCCTCAAAGACCAGGGGAGCTCTGCAATTCATTCAGTAAACCAGAAAAAAACCCCTAATTTTCTTGTTCAGGCAAGGCTGTGGCAGGGCTGGAGACCAGGCTCTGAAAGCATCACTGGGGCGTGGCCTGGTGGCCCTGGACTGTGCTGGAATGGGATCCCAGGCCATGGGCAGGCTGGCAGGGACATGAGTGCCCTCAGGACTGTGACACATTCTCAAAGACCCTGCCTCTCACCACAAGATATAAATATGGGATGGAAAACATCATCTTCTGCTTTTACCATATAGGAAGTAGTATGCATCCTTACTTGCAGGACACAAAGAAGCATAGAGGATTATGGAGGATTTTAAAGTGATGCCACCTGGTTATCTCTCTTTTCCTTCACCAGGCAATCCCTTTTTAAGTTACTACATATCATTGATGCATCATCACAATTCTGTTCTTGCCTAAATCTGATCTTGTGCATGCCCTGCTGTTCCTTTTCTTCCTTCTAACTGTGCTGTTTGATCCATTTCTGTGATAGTTCAAACTAGAGAGTCCTTTGTAGCATCTGAGCTGGAAGCGTGTCTGCTCACAGGAGGAGGTTTCCAGTCTTTATCCATCCCTGTAAGCTGTTTGGCTTTTTTCTTTACTTGTTAGTTCCCTTTCAGGAAGAGGCTTTTTGTTGCTTTCCCAGAGGTGCATAATGGTTATTAATCCTCACCTATTTCTTATCTGTAAAAACAATAAGACTTAAAAGCCACACATTGCTTCTGTGGCCTTTGAGAGGACACCAGAGAGCCTAGGCAGGCTGGTTCTTCTGCTACAAAATAGTTTCTCAAGTCATTGACAATGATTCTGGGAGAAACCAAAGCTTGAAAATGAAAAACATTAATAAACACCAGAGAAAGCAGGAGATTCCTGATACAGTGAAGTCACTGATTTAATTAAGATATTTTTCTTGGTGACATTTTCCACATTTTGTCCAATGGGAAATAAATTAATCTAAAAGAGATTTTAAAAACCAAACCAAAACTAACTAATGGTTTGAGGCACAAGAAAACAATTATTTTTATTTTAAACTGTTTAAAGAAATTCTGAAGCTCAAAAGTTCAAATATTCTTTAAAGCACTAAACTTCTTTATCCATCCTTTACTGAGGACCTACAGTATAAATATTCTGGTTACTCAAGGATAGCATTTGTTTTGCTGGGAGCGGGGCTATGGAGGACCTAAATAAAACAGCCCATTACAGTGTTTGTTGTAGTGGAACAATACTGAATGGTGCAAATATTGACACTTACAGCACATATTTTCTGGTCTTTTCACCTCCTCAGCGTCTACATGGATTCTGTCACAAATGAATAATACTTGCTAGACTGGGTGACCCCAGAAATATAGAGGTCTTCCTTTTTGCATTATGCTTCATTCCAACTGCAGTTTTTCTTTGCTTTCTCTCTCTCACTCTCTCTCTCTCTTTTTTTCTTTTTTTTTTTTTTAAATGAGTTATTTGACTGAATTCCTCTTTGGCTTGTGCCATGCATTTTCCCTCCAAGCCAATGTCTCTGCTCACCCAATCAGCCAGACTGGTGATCCAGTGCCATCATGCAACAAGCATTGCACAAATCACTGTATTCACAAATTGTTAATGTCAAGAGAAACACGGATGGGAGCTTTGAAGTCTCTTGTCATGGTCTGGGCCGATGGACAAAATTTCTGACAAAATATTTCATTTTCTCAGAGAATGATGATTGTTGAGATTTCAAACTTATCTTTCATTAAATTGCAGAGAAGTTCCACATATTTAAAGGTGCAATAGCTCTGGTAAAAGAAGCTGCATAATTCTATTACTGTTAACATAAAATAATTAAATGGAGGTGTTATGAGATACCAGTGTTATTAAACTGTTATTACTAATATCAAGATATCTAAGTCAGGTTTTAGAGGCAGCTGGACTAGAGTGCCCTTGGACATCTCCATCTGAGTGCTAAGACTCGCCTTCCTGGTCATCTGGTCACTACCAATTTCAACAAAAGATTCCTTCAGAGTTTAGGTAGAAGAGAAGGAAATTAAGAGCAGTACAAAGGAGAGGAGGGAAACTACTACAACTAAAGGATCTATTATCCAAATGCTAATTGTCAGTCCATGCAAGTGGCACTTTCAGACCAGTGAGTCTAAGCCAGTTAAATTATTGCATATTGTTGCATGTTCCACAAGTAAATCCAAATATAATTTTAAGACTTTGTGTACAGATAGCGTAGACAGTTTTTGAAATATGTTTCAACACAGTGTAAAGTCCATTAAATCTTTGCATTCTCTATAGACATGCTAAAAGGAACCCTTTGCTTCCACAGAAACATGCTTGTAGTGTTAGAAGCCCACTGGCTATCCTAAAAAGTGCTTGTAAAAAAAACTTCAGAAAATCTTGGAACTAGCAGACTGAGGCATGTGAAGCCAGCAGCTACTGCCATTGTCACTGAGAGCCCCAAGAGGTGCAACCACCTGTGGCTCTTTGTGAGAAAATTCACCATAGGGATCAGAACACAGAAACTGTTGTGACTCTAGTCCTGTTTTGTACACCCAGAGGCAGCCAGATATTTGTAAGAATATGCACCGAGTTCAGCTATGCAGGGAAATATGCAAAATGCAGCATATACAGGTTTTAAAAGTGCTAAATGAGCAGGGTGAAACATGGGCACTGTAGCCATGTGCTCTGCAAGATCTGTAGTGCCAGAATATTGGAGTCAGTTCAGAAACCACATTTCGAAAGGATCTGGTAAACCTGACATCTGCCAGTGACAAATGACATCCTTATAAGAGCAAATACCTGGCTCTGAGTCCCCAAGTAAAATGCTAAGTGATCTGCTTTAGAGTATTTTTAATAGAACAGACTCTGGTAGAACAGTAGATGCTGAGCAAGTAGAGAGGGAATGTGAGGGAATGTAAGGAGCACATATTTCTGTCAGACACAGAGATGTAAATAGTTTGTTACTGCATTCTTGAGTTGAGTGATTAAGCCAAAGTTAAAACTGATTTGTAAACAGATGGCTTTACACTCTTGTTGCTGCTGCTTGCAAATAAACACCACCAAGATCAGCAGAAATAAGTTCTCCTGGTCTTCGTAACAGAAGACTTTCACTAGAATATCAGCAAATGGCCTGTTGATATATTCAGTCTTCTTTACCCATATTGCTTGGAAATCTGATGCCACCCTTCAATTTGTTCATGTTTTACAAGTTGACATGCTGCCTTTGACTCTAACTGGAAAAGATGCACTTCACTACAGATCAAAGAAAAGCTGGTTTCAGAATGCTTATTTTAGATTTGCAACCACAGGCTCAACTAGAGCAAACAAGAGCAGGAGGAATGGCTTTTAGCCAGCCTGGTCATAGGGATCTTCTCCAGAGCATTCGGATGAGCATCAAAATGAGGTGACATGTTGTACCAGTACAATAAAGGAAGCCAAATTTTCACGGTGACACAGACAGATGGTCTTAGAAAAAAACCTATGTATATTTGAGCACACTTCAGAAATTCAGGATTGTTGTAGTTCGTTTAAACACAGATAACCCTGGCCAAAGCTAATCTGACTTCTTAGGCTTGCAGGAGAGTCATTGTTATTCCCAAATTCAGGCTGACTTCTGGGATATCCCTCTTCTCTTTTTCATCAAACACAATAAAATGCCACTTTCAGATTTTATAATAATCCAGAAATGCTCTCACTGACCTGAGTGCCCCAGATGCTCCTGAAGAGGGCTCACCTGTCACCAGTGGCCACATCAGACATACCAAGACTAGCTTTCCATCTCCTCCCCTGACTTGAGACCTTAAAGACAGAGAACATGAAACCCCTCTAATTGTACTGTAGACTAAGGCAAGGCCTTGACTCACTGTCCCAGGTAGATGTTCCTTCCTTCTCACCTACTTCTCCTGCCACTTTACTATCTACCATCATAGTTTCAGGCCAGTGCCTGGGGTCATGGTGGCACTCCAATCTCAGCAAGCAGCCTTTAGATACAAAGTGGCTCAAGTGCCAACATCGACACAGACTTATTTCATTAGTCTGTATGAACTGTCTGACACTATTTAAAGCTTATTTTGGCAAGACCTGTGGAAAACAAGCACATTGGCATGGGGAAGTAATTAAAAAACACAGCTTCTCTGCTCTGCTTCTTTCTCCCAGAACCCCTGCCCCAGAAAAGCCCCTGGATCGCTCCCCTGACCCCATGCAGCAAAGCCAACCTGGTTCTCAGGCACTGGGATAAAGGCCAGGAGGGACTTTCAGTCCACGTGGCCCAAGTGGACAGTGCCTCCCCCTGATCCCAGTCAGGGCCTCGCAGGTGGTACCCCTGGGGCAGGACCCCACTAGAGGGGCTATGGGCTGCACCTCTTGCACCCAAGGGGGAATCAGGGTGCTCAGCACGTAAAGCTCACTAGCAAGAATACCAACATGAAAAGCAAACTCCTCTCTTCATCCTTATTGCAAAGAGGAGAAAAGAGGGATAAAAACTCGGGTCTCCCTGATAAACTCCCAGCCGTTATCATGCATTTTCATCAACCATGGTATTTCCCTTCACTTCACTCTTTTAAAAAGAGCTCTGGGAATGCAGTTTTTAAGTCTTGTAGACATGATGACACAATACAACACAGGGCACTTTTCCCATTGTTCTATGGATGATTAAAAGAGAAGATCCAAGGTACTACTTACTTTAATACTAATCTCCCACACAAAGATTGTCTCTCTTCCTCCAAAGTGAATTACAAGCTTTGTTACTAAAATAATGAATCAATTTGCAGACACCAGAGTCATTGATAACTTCACAGTCTTCTAACTCTCTTAGGTTATTCAATGCATATATATATATACTCCCAGTAACTAGGCAGCATATATACGTGAATCCGTATTTCTTGCAAGTATTTGTTATTTTAGGTTAGGAATATAATTTTCAGAGTAACTTAAGTCATCTTCTGGAGTTCTGATGCTATTGACAAATTCTTTATTATTTTGGGTAAGCTGTGTTCTGTAGAAAAAGGATACTTTGGCAAAGTTAAGTATATACATACATTAAAGTCAAGAAAAGTTATAGCTTTGAAAGAGAAATAAAAGTGAAAATACAATTATTTTTCAATTACAGCACACGTTTTACTATGATTGGTATTAGATTTAAGGGACAACACAAGAACTTGCAATGAAATACATGAATTAGAATTAGATATGGTTTGAGCCTGATATAGCAACTTCCTTTGACTCCTTACAGATGAGTCTTCAGCAAAGTGATTCTTATGGACACTCATAACATTAACAGCGAAACTGTAGGACTTTATTGATCACTGTGTCACTTATCAGCTTCAATCACAATATTTTGTCTCTGGCCAAGTGGATCAAAATTTTAGTAACCAAAGTTTGAGTAAGAGTATACTCTTTTTTTGAAATCCAACAGGATCAGAAAGCTCTTTTTCCCTGAACTGCATAGCCACTTATTTGTGAGACAAATATACTTGGAACAGCTCCTGAAACAGTGATATATCTAATATCCTGTGACATCCCATCCTTAAGGATAAGGGAGCTCCTGAGATTAGTAGATGCTCACTTGAAAAAAAACCTACAAAAGTCAGAGGATCTGCAAAACCTAAGGAGTTTTATTTGTGAATTACACACTTGCCATGGAAACTGGTATAAGTTAGTCCTTTATCTTCTAGGATAAGCACACAACCAGATATCTGTGTTTGAGACATACATACCAGCCCATTATCTTCTGGGTTTCTGCAGTATCAAAGGAGGAACTAAGCACAAGGAGAAAGTTTAAATGCCCTTTCAGTTTCATTTCAATGTACCTGGTATATACTGAACAATTTCGTTAAAAACAAAAACAAATTATTTTGGAAACCATTTAAGCCATCATCTGTTATCTCTCCCTGGATTCTGACCACAAGAACATGACAGATTTCTTTTCTTTGTATGTTGTTTAATTAACATGCCTTTGGAGGAGCAGTGGCAGTGGCAGCAGGGACCACCCCTGACGATCACTGAACTTCAGTAAGCCTCTTCTGTCCTCCTGCAGACAGGCTTTATTTGACAAGTGATTCCTTATGGCTGACTAATACGCCTTGGGTCATGTTTATGGTTAGTACAGATATTTGTAGTGCAGATATGACTTACTATAACATGTGCCACTTGTAATTTTGTAATGAAAATCTCATACTCTCCAAGAGAGAGAAAAAAAAGAAACAAGGAACAGCTTCATAAAGGAACATCTTTCAGGATGTTCCGCTTAGGCAATACCTAATTCCAAGCATACCAGCATTTCATTTTCATTTGGACAGAAGATTATTACTTTTTGAGGCAGGAATGCTTTGTGTTACAGAAATGCTATAAATCAAATGCTGTAAGTTTCCAATAGTAAGACACTCAAGAAATCCTGGCTATTTAAGAGCAACACAGCCCTATTGGCAATGAACTGAAAAATTGAAATGACAGTCAGACCAAGGTCTCAGCTTTTTCCCCATTATCCATGTTGTACAGTAATAGGTGAGATGAAGAACAAAAAACATCATTGTTTGAATCAGGAGCTCTCAGTACTGTGGCTTTCATCCCTAGGTCACCTACCTGTTCTCAGGTTTAAAACTGTCAGCAATTATTTTATGTTTCCATGAAGGAAAAGGAGCAAATTGAACACATTGCCAGAAAAGCAAAAGCTGATGAGAGCTCAGCTCTTCAAGACATACAGAAAGTATTGCAATAGTTGTCTTGAATTCTTGAGCCCCATCATGGCACCACCACTCACTCCTG
This sequence comes from Anthoscopus minutus, assembly GCA_013399455.1. Taxonomy (NCBI): domain Eukaryota; kingdom Metazoa; phylum Chordata; class Aves; order Passeriformes; family Paridae; genus Anthoscopus; species Anthoscopus minutus. The sequence continues at coordinate 309,421 of VWYI01023735.1, read as the reverse complement.
TGAAGGAGCTCCTTAGACAGAAGGAAGAAGTTGTCTTACTAGAAATCTGGAAACGGAAAGATTACTGTTGACAAATATATAGTACTCAGGCTTCTCCATCCACATACTTTGGGTTCTTCTTTTTCTAGAAAATACATTTTTATTTATGTTTTATTTGCAAATTATTTATTTAATTTGAATGATAAAGGGAAGGTTTAATAGGAACAGTAAGAATTAGTGTATATTGACTCTTGTTGTCCAACAGGGGAGGAATGAATCCAATCTGTGTTTTATGATTGAAGCCAAAATGTAAAGGTAAATTTTTGAAATTTTTTATTGTAAAGCAAAATCTCTTTGTAATTAATGATAAAATATTAATCTTCAGTCTAACGTTTTTCCTTCCAGGAGGACTTGTATTTTCTTAAATAGCTACAAAGACAGGAGGCTATCCAATACATTTCCTTCAATAAACACTAGTTGTAATTTTTGTTGGGTTTGTTGTTGTATTGGAAATACATTTATCCAAAGCAATTTATAAGTATTACAAAATAAATAAAGATGGGTTGTATGTAAATAAATCATCATCTGCTTATAAAAAAGCTTTATAAAGAGCCATGAGATGCTGGAAGAAAATAAAGGCAACATACAAAAAATCAGAAAAATGTCCTTATCCACTAAGAGGAAAGCCAGTTGAGTTTCCTCAGACATCACAGACAAAATGCAAAAAGAGGAAAGTGACTGGAAATTAAGGAAAAAAGCCATTCACAAGTGCCACTTGACCACTATCAGCTGCTGCACTCCTGCATTTTGAAGGACATCAAGCTCTAAGGGGCCAGCAGGGAACCTGTCTCACCATCCATTCCCAGGCTGAGCAAATGCTGATGCTGCAACCTCTCAGAGGAGGAAGCCAGGCTGGACTAACAACTGACATGCAATTTTATGGCTGTCTTTAGTGCTTCTTGAAGGTGGAACAACACAGTCTGCTGAGCTCAGAGCTTTGTTACATTATCTCAGGACAAGGCAAAAAGGCTGTCAGCTCATCCCAGCTAAAAAAGATCAATCATCTGAAGAGGCCTTGCTAGAAAAATCAAGACAAGCAAAACTCCTATACTGCAAATTTTGCTTCTGATAGCCAGGTAGGTTGATCACACACTTCTTTTTGATGCCATCTCAATGAAGCTGATGATAAGTACAGCCTACATTTACATCTCTTGAAATCCTTGCCCAAATGAAAGTGAGTTTGTTTTTCAGCAGCAGGAATGAGATAAAGAAGCAGTCTCAGCTTGCCAGGGTGGCTGGGACAAAGCCAGATACAACTGTGGGCAGTCTGTGGCACATGCTTACATGGAGAGGCTGACACACAAGGAAGAAAAGCCAAGCAAAAATAGGTACAGCCTATGGTGAGAAGAATGGGATGAAAGTGGAGGCTGAGGGGCCCTTATTGTGGAATTTATTTCTGGCCTAAGCTTCCTGCAAATGCACATAGCATTACTTTTATCTTTTTTCTCCCTGCAACTTTCTCCAGGAATATCCTACAATTTTTCTTTTATTTATTACCAAAATACAGAAGTCCTAGTGAAGATTCAAAGGAAAATATCAGATTAATAAAGGTGTTTAGAATGAGAAAAATGCAGATGACCACATGAACAAGTAGATCCACCTTTTCATATTTGGTGCATGGCTGCTTTCTACAAGCTGACAACAGAACATCTGTCAAAAGAAATCTTTTCAGCTTTGTATTTCCTTGTATTGTTCCATTGTTTTAAATATCACTGCCTTGAGTTTTGTTTTCTTTTTTAGCATTATACATTTTAGTGATTATACAAATCAAGAAATCTGTAAGGTCTTTATGCCTGTTCTTTCAGGTTGTAAGGTTCAGGGCACACAGCTGAAGTGTTTCCAGCATTATTATTTTTCTAGCATGTAGTTCCTGTTGATTTATATCCTCTAGTGTCCTTGGAGAATGCAGTATTGAAATTAAGATAGATCCATCTCATGAAGTTGCACTTACTACAATCTCAATTAAATTAGTGTGTAGGTAATGGAAAAGAGACTTGGATTGTTATTACCTTCTTCAACTCTACCTTGGAAGCATATGTGCAAAGGACCAAACAAATTGTCAATATCTATACACTTGCAGAGTAACATGAAAGATTAAATCTGATACCAAATTATCCTGTCTACTTTATGCTAGATTTAATGAGAAAGTAAAGTATTGAATATATCCTGTCAATACACACTGTTGTTTGCATTTTGACTGCAGGTCATAGATCGATTTGGTCAAAGTATTACTCATGTTAATGCATAAACACTTCTTTAATGTAATAAAACAGACCACCAGACCTATTTTTTATACAAGAGGCAATAAAGCCACATCAAGGGAAGAGGATTTTGCACTGTGAAAGAAAACACAAAAAGGGCTGAAGAACATTTATCATGAGATCCATCACAGCAAAACCCCTGGAAATCTTTTAAAGCTCTTTACAAAAGACACTACAAGCTGATTTTGACAAGCTAGGTTTTTGCCAAGTAACTGCAGACTATCAATTAGTTAGACATTAGGACTGACTTTAAAGGCTTTTCTTACTTGCTTTTTCTCTGACAAACTGATGGGCAAGAAAGTTCAAGAGCGTAATGTATTCTATTGTGTGTGACTTAAATAACTTTGCAGGTGTTAATATCTTTGATTNAATGCTCCATCCAGGGGGAGGAGCCAAGCCCCTCTACCTGGATAAAACCCTGAGATTTGGGACACCAAGCCTCCTTTCTTCACTGGACTCTCAGAGGAAGACCAGGCCTGTCTAAGGCCACTAAACTGCTACCAACACCCTGACCAACAGGCTATCAGGTTGTATTCTGACTTTGTCAGTAGCTTTCTTTCTTTTCTTCCTATTTCCTAATAAATCGTATTTCTGACTTGGAGTCTCTCACTGGGTTTGCTCTCAAATCAGTACATTCAGATTCAGCCACAAATTACTTACTTTAACTGATCTTGCTGTAATTGCATGCTAAGGTTTAAAAGAGAATTGCGAGTAGGATGGACAGTTGTTTTCCAGAAAGATTCTTTATTCATAAATAAATTTTAATTATAATGCTAGGATTTCAAAGTGCAAGTGGAATGAGCCCATCAATTGATGGTGGTAGTGAGTTTTTATTCAAAATCAAAGGCTTCCTGCAAAGTTAACTGATCTGTTAGTTGTTTAAAACAATGCCTAAAGTCCTCTAGCCCTCAAGCAGAGTGCTGCCATGTATTAGAGAGTCCATACAGTCCCATCAGGGCAAATGAAAATTGGTTTAGTCAGTATAAGGATAAGAAAAGCAGGCTTCCTTACAAAATCCACATAATCTGAATACCTTTATTTTTAATTTGACAGAAAAGGAAAATTCCTGTGCTTGAACTCCACAAAGGAACTGTATCTCAAGGCAAACACAGCCAACCTCTCAATACAACAGCAAGCTACTTGAGTTAGCCCTGGCTCTAGAGATCAAGACAGTAATCAATCAATTAAATTTGCCTCCACAAGTATTTAACTTCAAGGAGCTCTACAGGAAACAGCCAAATCATAAACTGCTCAAACTGAAACTTCACATGCCCTAACTATTATTAACATAGTAATAATCAAGGAGAAGCAAGCAAACTGCTGTGTATATCTCCAGCCACTTCACTAATAAGGATGAAAGCAGTTGTTACGGGAATTGTTAATATATTTATTTTGGACTGATTTTTCCATTAGCTTGACTTTAAAAGTCAAAAATTCATGCTTCATGTACAAGGTAGCCAGCATGCTCCTTCACAGTAAAAGTATCCACGCATACAAGGTGCCACAGACCTTGTTTCAGCTAAACAAAGCAGGGCACACAGGTTTAAGCAGATAACACTTCTTCCTTATAGAAACAGAAGATCTCAAAAGTTTTGTGAAGTCTTCAATTATATTAATCATAACTTCTTTGTGCTGAAGATAAAGCTAGGGAAAACCAATTTGGGGTGCCAAATCCTCCTATCTCTGTTGGTCAGTAGATTGAGGCTGTTGTGTTGTGAGCTGCACATACCAGCTTAAATTACATGCATCTGCACAAGTGGAAGAGGAAAACGGGGAGAATTGTCTATACACAGATGCAGCAAAAAGATCATAACTAGAGAGAAAAGGTTCCTAAGAGCAGAAGTAATTAATCCCTGCAGAAGAGCATCTAATGAAATGGCAAATTCATCACTACTTGACTGCTTTAAATAGTGTGTTTTTAAAAGATGAGCTCCATTTCAGCTTAAAAATAGTAAACCCTAGAAGATTCACTTATATAATGTAGAAAGTAACTTTCTCCTTGGTAGAAGTTCTTAGATACTAAGTTTTGTGGCCTCTTGTCAGGCAAATAGCCAGACCAGGCCATTGTAATGCTACCTCACTCCTTCACCCTCACAAAGTTTAAGTAATACAAATTTTATAAGCAGTATAGAAGGAAGATGTGAAATTACTAATATTAATCTTGAAGGCAAACTTAAAGCTTCTCTCAGACAACAGCTGTTTCCAGAATCCCAGATATATTTTCTTAATTCTTAAGAAAACTGCCAGACATCTAATTACTTTTTGGTTTTAAGCAAAATATTCTTCTTCCTTGTTTCAGAAAAGAAGGCAGTAGTAATAATTAAGGGAACAAAACTCACTGTTACTGAAGCAAATGTGCACTGATATAGATTTAGCAAGGATACATACAACTCTTTACTATAAACAGCAAAAAAATTCCTTTTCCTTTCATGTGTTACCGTTTCTTTCTCCAAGGTCTGGACCTGAAGAGAGAAGGCAATTCCACAAGGATTCTTGAGATTTTAAAGCAACACATTGGACGGGGCTTTTCAAATTTAGGTAGCAGACTGGTTGCCAGGAAAATCAGCTCAAACACTGGTCATTCTGGCTTCACTTTGGATATGAGGCTTCCCCAGCTCAGGAGTGCCCTGCCTGAACAAGCAGTGCTCTAGCAAGCAGCTCACAGTAGAAGGTGATTTCAATGAGATGTCTGGTAGATGAATTCCTACCTTCACAACTGTCTCTGATGAAAAATAATGCTATTGGTAATAAGCATGTAGAGCTGCAGCAGCTCAGGAATGCACAGAGCAGCTGGTGAGGAAGGAATCCCACATGCAGCACACAAAACACCCTCACTGCACTCCACCAGACTACAGTCACACTGTGCTTACTTCCACACACCAACAATGTGGTGGCATTTGACCAGCACTGACCCTGAGGGTGAAGTGCCTACCCCTGAAACCAGTGATGTTCCCAACTGCATTTCCTTTATTCTTTTGAAGCTTGTCATTTAAATTTCAGTTCAGTCAGGCAATGCTTTGAGATTTGATGGGAACACAGGAAAATGCAGCATAATCTACCTGTACTAAACATGCAGGTGTGCCCTAAAATTAGACTCTTGCCAGTGATAATCACCATTCCTTTTTCATTATATTTTCACAAGATTATTTATGTGACAATACTTTTAGGAGGGTTGATATGAAAATGTCAAAATGTAATTTCATTACAGAAAATTGGAATGTAGCTAAGGACATGAACTCTTGAAATTACATCTTTGAAAAGGCATTCACTACTGTTATCAATAGGAGTTCAGCCCAATTTGAATTAAATGCATGGGGTATTAATTTACATCTACCTAAAAACCAGGATATAAAGCACATGGGAAACATTGCTTTAACAACATTTATTTTTTAAGACACATCAATTTTGTATTATAAACCCACTAAAGTATCCAGGCAACTAACAATGTGAAAATCCAATGTTTCGTTTGAGATTCGATGGGAATCAGATGGGAATGGCAGGAAAATGTGATTTACATATATCAAGCTTCTAGGTCTGACAGGGTGTCTGAAAGTGGTCTCAGAAACAAGGTTGTAGCCAGGCCAGGGTTGGTTTCTTCTCCCATGTAACAAATGAGAGGACCGCATGAAATGGCCTTAAGTTTAGACTGGATATTACAAAAAATTTCTCCATGTAAAGGGTAGCCAGGCTTTGAAACAGGCTGTTCAGAGAAGTGGTGGAAACATCATCCCTCCGAGAGTTCAAAAGCTGCATGAATCTGGCAGTTGGGGATACAGTTTAGTGGTAAAAAAGTTGGTACCGGGTTCATAGCTGGCCTCAGTGATCTTATGAGTCTTGTCCAACCTTAATGATTCTATGATTCCATAAAAATGAAAGCAACTCCTTTCCTACTTGTGGCACACAGCTGTGTTTCAAGTAAGCTCATATTTCCTGAACACAGCAAGAACAGTTTTTAATGTACAGATGCACAGCTAAACCATCTTCCAACAAACCAGTGCACTGTCAGATTTCAGCAGGATCATTCTCCCAGAGACCTGGCCAACTCCAGCAACAAGCAGATTCTCCTTGCAGCTGGAGAAGATGTTCCCACTTGTGTATGGCAAGCAGCTCACCCTTATCACCACGTACCTGAGCCAGCCACAGTGCTCTGCTGAATTCAGTGGTGCCCTCTAAGCCCCCCAAAGCACCCATTCACTCCCAGCAGCCTCACAGACTCCCAGCTATGGCAGCACTACAATGACAATGATCTGCAGAAATATTTTTCCTCTTGCTTCCTGCTCCTCGTACCCCAACTACCCATGAAGCTGAAGGAACAGCGTGAGGTCCTGAGCATATTCTGAGACCAAGCAGAAAAACTGGCAAATTCAGGGCATTTTAGCTACACATGGCTAGGTAGATTAGCATTTCTGCCTCCTAGAGGTCCTTTTTGTTTGAAAAAGGATGTTTGTTAGCAAAACCAATTATCTGCATCTATCTAAAGCACACTTTTAAGAAGGATGTTTTTCTATAAAACATGCCTCAGGTGACAAAAAAATGTCACTGAATTGAAAATAAAAAGCATGTCTTATTTAACAAGGGGTAAGCAAGGAGAGCAAAAATTTTCAGGGGAAAAAAGGGATGATGAATATAGACAAAATTTAAGATAATTAGAAGCATTTTTATGGACTGGAATTTAAATTTTTTCATTAAACAAAAACTAGATTAGATATATTGACTACCATAGGGTTGACAGACACTTCAGCATTCATAGTTAGTATGTGCATGACCCAAACAAGAGTGAATATTTTAAAAAATCACCATGTGTCAGTCTCAAATGTATAGTTACTCTGCTTTTCTCAATTTGTCTTTCAGGGTTTTTTTCTTCTTAGACAGAAACAAATAGAATGAATATGCAAAGAAAGTAAGAATACTGTGAAATTTAATAATAAAACACCCAAAGGAAATCTGCTAATCTCCTAAAAAGGACATCTTTGCAACAGTAAGATTTCAAGTTTCATTTTGTTCTCTTAGAGCAGACATGACCATTTCACAAACAGAAAAAAATGCTGGAAAGACATTTTACAGATGAACAAAACTTGTCCTAGTAAAACTTAACATATTGTATTTAAAATTAACAAGGATATTATAGCTAAATCAGTTACTAAAACAAGCAACCAGCCATGAGAGAACTTGAAGTTTTCTAATTACCAGTGTTGCTGAAACATTATGATTTCAAGCAGCACTGCACTAACCACTTGGTCACCTCAACAAGACAGCACAGGACTGCCACCGTGTGAACAGCAAAAAAACACCAGAGCTGCATTAACAAGACGAAATTCAACTGTCCCTAGACACTATAGAATACTTTTTCCTTACTTTCTAACAGAAGTAATCCATCTTATTTATCAACTCCCTAGAAAATTAACAGATAAAAAATATTCCAGCATCGATTATGCTATAAAATTCTTGCTAATTTTGTACATGAACATGTGTTGTCAAAGTTAAATTAAAGATAGATTGTTCACAAATAGCAGGAAATGCAGTTCACAGCATAAAGGATTATCAAACTTCCTATCTCGCTGAATAATAATGTATTTTTAACTAAGAGAAAAAAAAATGTTCCATTGTTTGTCTTTTTCCCCCTACTCAAAACAATTAATCCACACTGCGATTGTTCAGTTTATTTTTATTATTCCAACAGTTACTGAAAAACCATCTTATTTCTAAGAAAAATTAAACTGGGCCTTTTTACCAAAGCAGACATTATAGAAATGTTTAGCTATTTTTGATTTTACCTTGAATACTTCAAGAAATTAGTGTGATTTTATTCTAAATTGATAACTAATAAAATTTACAAGAAATTAACATTTTAAAACTGTTGTAAGAAATTTTATCAACACCTGCTGAGAATAAACCTAAAGTAAGAAATTATGGTTCTATTGAATCTAGAAGAGCTTGGCAACACAAGGCAGGATAAATACAGCCTTTTCTGCATGTCTTTAAGGAAAACAGCTACAATGGAAATATTTCAGGGGCAAAATACTCAAATCCATTTTTCAATGGATTTCAACAGTGCTACTGCTGTTTGTCAAAGTTCTAGGAAATACTAACGGAATGGGGGCCATTCTTTATGACCAATTCTGATACAAATAAAACCCCTCTAATTTCTGGACTAATAGGCTGATAGGCAAAATTGAAAACATAGCTTTATTGTACAAAGACATTCTCCTTTCATACTTTAGTAATTCATCTACTTCCTTCTTTAAATAAACTTTTATCAACTCAGCCTGCTTTCAAATGAGCAAAATACATTAAACATAATTGCACTTTCAAATTAAAACCTATTAGTGATAAATTCCATTATAAAATATTATGCCATTTCATAGCACTGGTTAAACGGCCCCAACAGGTCACTGATATATCTATGTGTAATTCTTCTATAGTGTCTCCTAGAGTGGAGCTCATTAGAAAGGTATTGTGCTCTAAACTTTGCATTCATTTTTCCCAACCAAAAAAATGTTTTAAAATTGTACATATTTAAACTTGTTCTTTTCATTTGAAACACAGCTGCTACTTCTGTTAAAAATAGGAAGCATCAACAGTCTCTCAACAGAGTTGATCATGGATGGCATTTGAAACCAGTAAAAACAGATATGCTGGATAAAACACCTGTGGACTACACAGAGATCTTTGCAAGGGAATGTTTTACTCAAGGGAATTAACACCTGCTCCCCTACATAAAACCAGAAGAAACCTTGGATCTAATATACAGCTTGGAATACTATACAGAGCCCCATGCCTTTCCACGTTGCCATTCCAACACAGTATTTCAGGGCACAAATGAAGTTGTACTTAAGCAGGCAAATGCTCTTTATCTTATGATTTTTTGGCATGGCATACTGTGGACATGATTTTCTGCGCCTGAGAGTTTTTCAACCTGTCAGTGGCTGATCTGTTCCCAAGGGAAAGTCTTTTGGGAAACTTTCTCTTTCAAGGACTGTTTTTTGTAAATAGGTTTTGGTTCTCAAAAACAACATCACACAGAGGTTCTCAATGTGTTTTTCTCTTGTTCCACCAATGGGACCAGAGAGGTGGTTCCTTTGGCCACTCATGTTGTCCTGTATCAGAACACCTTATAAAAAGGGTTGCAAACCCCGAAATAAAGTCTTCCTGCCACACTGGGATCAAACCTCGCTGTTGTGATTTGAGTCCACTCTTCTACTTCGTGTCCACTAGCAACAGCATCAAAATTGGAAGCAGAAGGCACACAAGATTTCCCCTCCCAAATCTGTGATACTGAAATCACAACACTGAACTCTGCCAGAACCAACTGGATTCTTCAAAAGCGACCCATTTCAGGTTTCTCTTGTCCCTTCAACTTGAAGAACCAAATAGGGACTTGATTGTAAATGGCTTTCCCTACGGTACACATTGACAAGTTACCAAGCTGGCATAAGGCCAAGCAAAAATACAAAATACACTACAAACACACCTACTCACTGAGAGTGGTGTGAGGGCTTCCTTAGGAGAAACAGGGTTGAGAAGGCATTGATAAGAATCTGAACTCACTACGCCCATCAATCACAGTGCTAGTACAGGTAAGGAATTGAAGCCAGGACATGGATCTTCATGAAGTAAAAAAAAACAGTAAGAGCACTGACCTGAGCCCCTAACTCCCCAGTTATCACCTCTTGAGAAACAATTTTATGTCAAAGTAAATTCAGTGCTGATAATATGATGCTTGCACAAATTTGGCTGAAGTATTTTCATTACAAAACAATAATGAATTTAAAGAAGCTACACAATACCTGAAGTTTTGGACAACACTCTCCCTGCCACATACTTTAGCAACCAAATATTTTTGAGACTTTAAAAAGTGATTTACTACAGGAACCATTACAACCTTCATTTACTCTAATAACAATGCACACTAGAAGCTTTTAAATATATATATACATACATATATGTATAGATACATTACATTTAACCTTTGTCAAGCAAAATATATACACTCAAGTTCCATTAAACATGAAAAATACTTAAAAGAATAGTTCAATAATGCCATTAGTACTTCTTGAAGATTACACAGCAAAGATCTTTGAAATACTCCGTGCAACTCAGGAGTGCACTCAGAGCTGATTTCAGCACAAACCTGTGAGCACAGAAACACAGGACATAAAAGCTCAATTATTTAAGAGGGCTGAAATCCACTGCACGTCACAGTCTGACATCTGTCAACTACTCCATTTCTAACAGGTCACATTATCAACTGCCATTTATGTTTTATTGCACAGTAACATTTATTCCTCCAAAGAAGGTGCACACACACAGCATCCGCTATGTTTCCTAAATATCAGCTTGAAATAAAATGTTCAATATGCTCTAATGATGTAAGAGCCTACATTCTGCTTACAAAACTAATGTAAGCATTTATTGACAAAAACAGTAATGAAAATTCAGTGAGATGTAGGAGGCTTTGAAAACATTGTACTTTAGTAGTGGTTTTTACTCTGACCACTAGTAAAACTAGAAGGAAATGGCATGATCTGAGGAATAACTATGCACACAGATAAATAAACAAAAAGGCTGAACAGGTTGAAATCCTTCTTTTGTAAAAGAGAAACCTCTGAAACATACTTACAAACTGTTATACCTTCAAGGGCATGTTATATAACATTTTATTATCATGAAAAATGACAGTAAACATCTCCCTTATTTTTACATTAATTACAGAAAGGTGTTCTCACATTTTCCCTTGTATTGAATTTTAAAATTCTCATAAATTCGATATATGGAGTATCTTCACATTATAATAGATCTTGCATTTGGTTGCAACAATATAAGCAAAGAGCTTACTTCCCACTTCCAACTGGGAAAACAGTCCTTACATGATGCAAAACATATTGTTTCATTCCAGAGTCCAGTCCTGAAACAGAACTGTGTTTTCCTACAGGTATAAAAGTATCCAAAAAAAAAAAAGTCACCACATAAACCTCTGTACCTCATCGCTGTTTTCCCATCGGAATGTTCTGTTTAGAAAAAGATAAAAAGTTACAGCATTTACTAAAATATAAAAAGCCAGCTCCAGAAGTTGCCTATACAGAGACAGAAATGGAATATTGAGCCTATATATTAAGAATGGCAAAATAAAATAACGAAATTCTAGCAATTTTTGAGGAATTGTGACTGCTAATAAACATACAAAATACATTAAGATCCAGAATATTGATTTTGATTTTAGTGTATCAGAAAAACTCCAGCCAGCAAATATATAGAATGGAACTAACAGGTATTTTACAAGCTCGTGTCTTTGGAACACTTTTCTCCAGACATAAAAGGTATAATGTCTGTTATCTGCTAGTAAATACTTATGCACATAGGTAAATTTCCAGATGAGGAATAAAGAGATGACAGTGATTAGGCTATACTGCACAGGATGCCTTCGCAATGACAAAAGGAATTTCCTGATTTTAGTGGGGGTCAGTAAATGAGGGAATGAAAAAAAAACAGTAAAGGAAAGAAAATAGAACAGCTGAGGAAAATGTAAACAGGCTTCATGACTACTTCTATCACCAACAACTATTCCACCATTGATGAAGACAAAAACAAAGAAGAGAGAAACTAATATGATGTATGGCCAAGTTAAAGCAGTAAGTGTAACTAAGTTTTTAGGTGACAAGAGATATTCAACAAGAAACTGCAGTATTCTGGTCAAATCTGAAAATGACCCTTTCCTGGAAGAAATCTTTTCATCTTTCTTTTTCTGCAATTCAGTCTTCCAGACTTCATTTAGCTTCTCTGCAACAACATTTCCAGCACAAAAAACTGTCCATACAATATTTGTCTGACGAAACATGAAGCCACAAAATCCAAGGAGAGCAGCAGTTTTATGGTTACCATAAAGGCACATTAAATAGGAAAAGAGAGTAAAAAATACTGATCCTGGATCCGTATAATAAAGGAATGTGAAAAAATAAAGGGTGGGAAACATTGCAAGAGTTAATGCAGACAAGATTCTCTGGAAACCAGACACAGCCTAAAGAAGAAGCAGAAAAATGTGGTTAGACAATGTCCAATAAAATAAAATAGCATGTTAATAGAAAACTAGTATCATTCTTGAGAATTCCATTAACACAATATAACATCTCCTATGCTCTTTGTTTCCATTATTACACAAATGTTACATTTTTCTTAAGCTCCTTTTAGACTAATAGTTACACAATGTTAAAATCCAAGTGAAAAGCACAGAACATTACTGCTGTCAAGTTAAAAATACGGCAACGAAAATACACCGACTGCTTTCATATGTCAGATGTGCACATATTTGTGGCATTAAAATCATGGTGGGAGCATAATTGCTCCCATACCTTAAATAAAAAGACTGCACTAATGGGCAGAAGAAAAGAAAAAAATCAATGGTTTATGCCCCTGCAATCTCATCATGAGATTCTGTTTATCTGTGAGACAGCACCACTCTGTGCCTTCTACTATCATCTCTTTTGAACCCAGTCCACAGAGAGGCCAGCTCCAAGTTCTTAATCTTTGATGCAGCCTTCATTGTTTATAATTATAATTCATGAGTTAGAAATTTTTAAAAAGGTATGACCACCATGCAGTTAAAAACTCTTCCCAATGATTCTATTCACTACATGACAACACCACAAATCAAAACATAAAAAAATGTTGCATGATGTTTCTGAACGATGTAGTGCAGGGTAAAACAGCCACTCATCACCTTGCAAGAAAGGGGAACTGACAAAACACTGAGGTCAAAGAAATGTGAATAATCACTAAATGCTTAGCCTACTGTCATGAAGCTTTTTCTCACATTTATGCTTCCACTTCCAAATATAAAATTAGAAGTGGAAACAATTTACTTAATCTAATTCTGTACAGTGTTATCATCTGCTTTAAAAGGACGAGGTTCCTCCAAAATAAATTTTCTTTACAGTAAAGTAATCCTTCAGTTATCAAGGAACAGAAAAAAATGTAAGGTTAAAAGTCAAACTAAGTAAATTTACTAATGTGAAGAATTTTAAATAGGCCATCAGCCACTAAAACAATTTATTTACTGCAGTGCTGGATGCTCCAGAATTTTAAATATACAGCATTCTCATATGCAAGTTGAATTGTTATGGTCTGGATGTGTGGACAGCTAGACAGTGGCAGTATCCAGAACTCCGCTCAAAGGACCACTCAAAGGACCACAGGGATCTATACTGGGACCTGTCCTGTTTAATGGCTTTATCAAAGACAAGAAAGCAGCAAGAGTATAGCAAGTCCGTAGTTGACACTGTATGGGCAGGACCAGGCAATTTGCCCAAGGTGTCATCCAGAGTGACCCACACAGGCTGGAGCAATGGGGTGACAAACATATGATGAAATTCAAATCCAAATGCCTGCATCTGAAGAAAAGAAATCCCCATAAATGACACAGGCTGCTCACAGAGCAGCTGAGGAGCTACTGTTCAAGTTTTGTGAGGACTCTTAAGCAATTCCAACTAGATGAGCATTCAGACCGTTGCATAATAAGTCTGCATATGTACTAACTTTTATTTCAATGGGACTCCCTCTACTTATGTGCAAGATGAACTTTTAGAGGATTGCACTTTGTGCGAGAAAAAATATATTCCAAATAAATTAGATATAATAGGAATGTGCCTTCTTGGCCAGACTGGTGGTAGGACTAGCAGCTCTATAAAGCTGAGCACATCCCAGATGTGTAGCGAAGGGAACATACACTAAGCCATCAAAATGGCTCGTATATGACTGCAGAAAATTATTTTACTTTGACCGTACCTTATTCTTCAGATGGATCTTGAACAAAAGCAAATACAGTAAATAGAAGTTTCCAGCACTGAAGAGGAGGTTGATAAACCTGAGCATTCCCACAGAGCACACCACGCTTCCCGTCCACCCGAGGAGCCACGCCGCGGGCTTCACCACTCCCACCGAGAGCAGGTACAGGCCGGGCAGCGTGGTGATCATGGGGTCCCACTGCAAAGCGACACACACAGCGTTATGGGGCCGCTGCCCACACAGGGCCCCGAGCCGCGCCACGGCCACACCGCCCCGCCACGGCCCCTTCGCTCGGCCCGGAGGCTCAGACAGCTCCTGGAATTGCTGCCCTAAGGGTTCCGAACTGTGTGCGCTGCCCGGCGCGCTGCTGCTCCACCCGGAACAGAACCCGCCACCCTCGGGCCCGAGCGGCTGCTGCTGCAAGGCTGAGTGCCTCCCTGACCTGCAGGAAGCGGCCGTGGCAGTAGGCCTGAGCCTGCGGGACATGGAACACCTCGTCCATGTAGGGCCCGCGCTGTCGGCGGCTGACGGCAGCGAAGAGCAGGCACGACAGCAGGAAAGCGCCGCTCATGGCGCCAGAGAAGCCGTAGGCCTCGGCCCGCTCCATGCCGGCTCCGCGCCGGCCGCGATGGGGCCGCCCTTCCGGGGAGGGGCGAGCGGCGGCGCCTGGCCGGGTGGGAAGGGGCCCCGGGCCGTGGCTGCTGCGGGACCGGGAAGCGCTGGGATTCCTGTAGGAAGCGCTGAGCCTCCGGTCTGTGTGGCCGGGTGTTGTTAGCGCTGTGTTTTCTACGGGCCGAGCGGTGCCTCCGGGCCGCCCTGGGGCCGCTGGGCGCTGCCGGGAGCTGCCGGGATGGAGCGAACGCACCGGCTGGAGCTGTTCCCTGACCGCAGCGTCACGCTGCTCCTCTTCCAGCACGTGAAAAATGCCGCTGCTCTGCGGAAAAAAGCCATGGAAGGATCCATTGACGGAGCACTGATAAACCCTGCGATGGTGAGTGGACGCGTGTGCCGTTCTGTCGGAGTGGAAATGCTCGTGGGAGCTCAGTGAAGCTGACCGTGCTCTCACGAGTTGCTTTGGGCGTCCACCAGTTCTGCGCAAGTGCCCTCCTTTGATTTTATCACCGTGTCCTACAGCGGAAGGGTTCGTCTGTATAAAACAGAGCCTTTACAAGTTTGGCCAAACACATTGTTTTGATTAATTTCACATCCTGCTTGGTGGAGTTTAAATCTGCTTCATGTGTAAACTCTAGTGCTAATTAACTCATGCTGTCAATAATTTACTAGTTGGTGCCTTTGTTTTCATTTGACCCATAAATAGTTTCAAAATCTAGTCTTTTTTTTTTTTTTGTTAGAATTAGGCTATCAAAATGAAGCGATCAGGATTTTTTTCAGATTTCAAAACAGCAAATTAATTCTGTTTAACACTTTCTGTTGTGTTTTACAGATTGTAGATCCTTTTCAGATCCTTGTGGCAGCCAACAAAGCAGTGCATCTACAGAAGATGGGTAAAATGAAGACCAGAACACTATATGCAGAAATTATTTTCAGCCTTTCACCAAGCAACAATGTAAGATTTAGTGAACAAATTTCTTTTTTGCCAAAAGAGCTTGCTAAGATTCACACAGGCAAACTAAGTACATGTATTCCTTTAACGCTCTACCTGACTACTAGTAGAAGTCTTTAATTGTTATTTTTAATAACATTAGTGTGCTGTTGACAGTTTGTAGCTTGTCGGAATTCCATTAATCTAAAATGTCTATCAATTTATGCTTTTGGTGTATCTGACACAGTAACGGAAAAGGTTCGTTATATGCAGTGAGAAAGTGACTCATAATATTTTAATTTTTTAATCTTTTTTCAGATTTCAGATGCATTTAAAAAGTTTGGCATTTCAGACAGCGACACAGCACTACTCGTTGTGCTGGTTGTGGATGCAGACAAGACTGTAAATCTGGCAGATATAGCATCTCAGGTGGAAGGCCAGCAGGTTTCACTAGATGAGCTCCCCCAGCTAACCGACACTGCCAAGGTTAAAAAGGTGTGTAGCCAAAAGAGAAGACTGTCATGGAGAAAAGAGAGTTTATTTAGTTGTCTGATTAAATATCAACAGGTGTAATTAACTTAGGATCTGTATTTCTTTAGCACAACTGAAAACTTGTTTTAAGTGGACCTTGATTGTTTCTTAGAGTTTTTTGGTTGAAACAAGTTTCAGTTGTCACACTCTAACACCACAAAGTTTAACCCTTCTAATTATTAATGTTGTCAGGGAATTAGAACACAAAAATAAATTCCTAATTGCTGCCTGCCGTCCAAACACTTTGGATTCTTGTTCTTCAGGCAAATATTCATTTAATAAAAAATTTCAGTCCTGAAGAGTCCCATAAGCTTAAGTACATAGATAGTCCCAATAAGGGTGGTTAAAATAAAAACAGGTTAATTAGCTGATAGGAGCTGTCTTGTGGCATATATGCTCTTAACAGATTACCATACGTTAAATAGGTATTTTGAAGCATATGTCTCCTACATGATAAAATTTAAATGACTTTAAATCTTTATCATGTCTTCAAAGTATTGATAGGAGGCATATGAATAAAATTGGACAAATCATAGCATTTAACATGTGGAGCTAAAAGTGCTGCTATCGTTTAGTTTCATAGCTTTCCTTGTTCTTATAGTTTCAGAACTTGCTTCAGTCCAAATTTTGTCTTGCAGTCACAAGAAGATAGGAATTTCCTATGTAAAAGTGGGGGAGAGGGGAATAATCTTTTCTTGTGTACATATTTTTAGAAGATAATGTCATCAGTTTTTTCCTTCCTTTTACATCTTTCCTGTTTTTCTTGGTTTTTTTCTGCAGATGTACAAAGTTACACCACAGGAAGAAAAAATTGGCACCTTATTGGATAGTGTTGTTTGCAGAATGTCAACAAAAGATGTTTTGTGAAAATGTGGAAATAAATGTCAGAGGAAGTGAAGTCGTACTGTGTAGTTTGATGACATCTGAGCTTTAACCAAGCTTGGACACAAGGGTAACCTGAGCTGTGTTCTAAGCACAGAGAGCCTGCCAAGCAGAATTTGTCATTGGCATTTCGGTCCTTTTTCTTGACAAGGGACAATTGGCAGTACTTTAAGCTGAATTTAAAAGGCCCAAGTATTTCTGATGGACTAGACAATCAGCAGCATCTTGCTCTTTGTGCTACTGTGATAGAGTTGCTGCCCACCCTTTGAGGACAGGAAGGGGCAGTGGGGTGCCATGCCAGCCAGTGGCAGTGTGGAGCAGGGGCATCAGAGATATATACAATGAATAAGGTCAGTGTGTATAATGCTGACAGTCTGATGTCATCCATTGGTGGTGGTTTCAAAGGATAAGGAGTGGTGCTTTTACTTCATGACACTGATTTATGCATGGTGATACTGAACTCAGAGAGCTTGGTTACAGGTACAGAATTCACAGACAAATTTGCACCATAGGTTGTATCCACTTAAATTGTCAATAGAGCTTACATAGCATTCTGAAAGGACATTGTCCTTTCGTGTCTTGGTTTTTTGAAAAACTGCTAGGAGAGGCCATCAAAGGGAACTAGACAGAACTATTGACTTCCAGTAGTCACCAGGTGCAACATCTGTGTGTATCATTTAATCACATGTATGTATCCTATTTAAGTAAAACTACTGTCCTAATTAGGTAGAAATCCATACTGTTTGTTATTTTTATGCTGTATTGTTTTTATGGGATGTGCATAAAACTATAGCTGCTTTTTTTTTCTGATGTTTTCTGAGGTGTTATGTTTAGTGTACTTAAAAGGTCTTTGGAAGAGAATGCCTCACATTCTTACACATACATTTTGAAGGAGAGGTAAGTCTTAGAGTTGAAATAGTGTCCTGTGCAGTCAACAGACCAGTGAACTGACCTGGTTTTGTCTGTGTTTCTGTGTTTAATACAGAAATGTACAGCTTCAGTTTTTGTATTTTTATTTCAATTAGGTCTTCCCTTAGTTAAAACACAGTAGTACAAATACCATCCTCTTCTTACCAACCAGACCAATGGTGAATTTGGCTATGAAGTACTAAGGTTTATCTAAGGATTAGGGACAAATGTCTGTGCTGACTTCTTGCTTTAAAGATGGTTCTGCAGAATCTGTATCATCTGTTCTAAAGGGAAATGTGAGGCAGTAGTAAAAAATGAAGCTTGGAAGGACTTGAGTATTTAAAAACAAAAGTGTGTCACATCAGCGTGTGAGAGTGACCATGGAAAATAGGAGACTTGTTTTCCATTTGTGACAGTTGGTACATGGAATATATCACAAGATTTACTGGCTGAACTACAATGTTTTTGTTAGTTTAAAATAACAGCAGAGAGGCTTACTTAAGCCACTGCCTTTTTTGAACATGTGTAAAACATCTGTCCAGTCTGTTTAATACAGGAGAAATAGTAATAAAATGATCGCTACATAAAAGTTTTGACACACAAGTTCCAAACCTGGGTTCTCAGTTTCTACTTCTCTGTCTGTTTCATTGATGTAGAGACATTAAATAGCTTGTTTCTGTTGACATAAGTTAAATTTTGATTTACTGTGAGACCAAGATGAGGTGTTTTCATGGGTGAATTTACAGGAAATTATTTTGGGAGCTGAAGTCTCCAAAGTGTCATTCAGTCAGGCAGATGATTTGGGGCTGTTTGCATTGAAGACTGTGCCCTGCAAGACCACAGATTTTCCCTAGATGTGGTTGCATTATCCAAGTTAAATGAGTTATTTACAAAAACTGGTAATAAAATTAGATTTTGTTCACCCTGCAAAGATACAGTTGTCTTTCTGAACACATTAAAAAATTAATTTAGATCTCTAATGTTACTGTTAAATCAACCAAGGCTGTTTTCCAGGAAAGTAAAAATTTAAGAAAAAAATAAGTTTTTCAGAATGTTTAATGTTCTGCAGTTGTCTCTTCTGAACTTACATACTTCATCTCCTCTATCACAAGGTGAAAGAGGAAACTGAAGTATTTCAATACCTTATTTGGACCTCCAGTGCTTCAGAGGCAGGATTATACCTGCAGAATTTATAAATTTAACAACTAAATGCTACATCACATTGTTCTATGGGGTTTTTTACCTTGGTAGGGTGCATTTGGGATTTTGTGATTGACTTCCAGCACACTGAAGCCATTGGCTGTCCCACAGCCCTAACCACTGGGGGATTTTTGTGCTGCTATCAGAATGTGTAGATCCCTCTCACATTTCATGTACTTCAAACATATATTGACAAGGGAGGGCCATCCTTTTGTGTTCACTTGTAACATTCATGCTACATGTTTTATAACTGTAAATAAATGTTCTGTGACAATGTATTTAATGTGCTAATCATCTGTGTGTGGTTCTTTAGGGAGCATCATCAAAGCACTGCTCCCATGTTAAAGCATGCTGCAGTGATGTCTCAACAAGGGTGTCTGCCCAGGTGGGGTAATGCTGGTAGAGTGCAGTGTCAATGGAAGAACACCAATTCCAGCCACCTCACTGCCTGCTGAGAGCTGGCATGTGTGTCTCTGGTGCTACAATGACCTTTGTACACACTCCTGGAGCTCTTCTCAGAGACATTCCAGTTTATATATCCCTCCTGATTATGGATGGATAGCAAAATGGGGTACATAGTACTTGAAAGAATTATGTTGTCTGCAGGTACTACATAATTACAAATGTGTATCTGGGTCTGTAAAATGTCTAACTATCTTGCAGGGTGTTGGTTTGTTGGGTTTTTTTTTTAATTGGGATACTGTGTATTAGTTTAGGCAGTGATAAAATTTGGGGTTCAAGCTGAGTTGAGGCTCCCAAGGCTTGGACTATTGTCTCCAACAGTCACTGCCCCTTAGAACTGCCAATCTACAAATGTGTGCTCATCAGGAGTAGGCAGCTAACAAAGAGTTGAACAGAAACTGCCAACTGGCTCTATGTCCAAAAGGTTTGCAGTTTGTCTGATGGCGTTACTTTCCTGAAAATGTGGTAGTATGGAATGTCCCCCATCAATGATGGGCTGGTGTATGTAGAAGCTGGTGCTGCCATGAGATCTTAATGAATTATGGAAAAGCAAGTGGTGGTTGCAGATAAATATATACAAGATGAAGGCTGAGCCAGGTGGTTCTGTGACAAAGGATTCACAAAAGAGCTTATTTCATTATTTTATTCCTGAGTTTACAAAGTCATTACCATAAGTTAAAAGTAATGGATGCAAGTCCCATATAAACTCTCTTCAGCAACGGAGATGAGAATTCTACTTTTTCAGTGATCTTCCTTTGCCAGCAGAATAGTTGGGTTTGTTGATTATTTTTTCCTATGTTGTGACATGGCAGATTATTTCCCTCCTTATAGTGTATATTTGGGACAGGCTATGGATTGGGACAGGCAAACTTAGCAGAGGTGAGACTCGACAAATTCACAAATGGAAAGCTGGGGTGGACATACAAAACATTGATCAATAAAACAGCAGTTGAACTCTTCTTTCTAGAGTATCATGCCTAAAGTTTCAAATATGTGCTGAGGGTAATATAAATGTGTACGGGTCAAACACGTCTCTGTTATTCACAAAATTATGCTCTGTACATGGCTAGTTAAATTGCTTCATAGATTCACTTCAACAAGTAGCAACCATTTACACAGTTTCAAGTAAACTGAAATAGGCCATTTTTTGTATCTCTTGAGTATGGAGAATTGAAACAAACACTGCTTTAAATATTTGTCAAAGAAACTTGCTATATTGCTGCTATAAGGATGAATCCTTTCTTGACCAGGCTCCCCAGAGTGCTGCTAGAAGGATCATGATGATCACTGTGTAAAGGGTGTGGACTGTAACAAGATCATCTTCATGCTGCTGCTTAAACCCAGAGGTGCTGTACCAGTTCTCACTTTTGCTTCCATTAGTTTTCTGTCTGTGAGCACGGAGAGAATGTATCCTGACATAATAAAAAGCAGAATTAAGGTTAAAAATTATTCTTCTTTATTAACAGTTCAATCAACAGTTTGTAATGAAATCCAGAATGTCCATTGAATCATTGACTAGATTTGGGAGAGCTCTTCAAACTGTCTGAGGCTAATAAAATTATTTCTTTAATTGGAAATGCAAAACATTTACCAGCCATTTGGTATTTCTTTCCCACTGGCAGGCACAGAGACTGGGTATGGGCTTGTTAGAGGAAATACAGTGCTCTTTCTCCTCACTATTGATACAGATCATTGTATGAGAAAAAACATACCCTTTCATTTTGCAATATTATGAAAGTGGCAGGGTTCAAATAAAAAATTACCTGTTTTCAAAGCTTTAATGCACAGGAACAAGCACAGCGTGTGATCTTCCCATCCAGTTCTGGCATATTTTTCTCTCTCTGCTTTTCAGAGAGGACTTGTGTCAAGGTATTCATTAGACAAAAATACCATTCAGGAGTAACTACACAAAGAATATCTGCAGGATTCTCTGCAGTAATGTTTGACATTGCTTCGTCACCTTTTCCAAAGGGATAGAAGGTGAAGTGTTCACCTATGGCAACAGACCTCCAGTTATTCTCATCACTGAAAATTGCTTGCTAAGCCCCGGTGCTAAGTCCTTGTCCCTGCTTTTTTTTTTTTAAGAGAAATGTTTAATACACACAATTACATCTGAACTGGAATGCCAAAAAGAGATTAATTAGGCTGTGATTTTCACATTTGTTAGGAAGGGGTCTGAGATGGATTAGATGTATTGCAGGTCTGGTTCATATGTTCCTGCTGTTACTATGACAGAAGAGTAGAGATTACCACAAATGTTAGCACAGATAGATCTTATGAGTAAAAAAGAACTTTAAACCACAAATTACATACTTAGACACACTTAGAAGAGAGCTGTCAAAACTTATTTGTTAAAACTGAAGGACTAGGAAATGCAATCTCCTAAAGGGAAATGCAATCTCCAGAAGGGAATTAATCAATAAAACAGAAGTTCTGCCGTTGAGCTTTCATAGAAGGTAATTGCAGAATCAGACATTTAACATTTGTATCAGGATGATCTGTCATGTGTAGCTGCAAATCAAATAACACAATTCATGATCATTTGGGAGCTTCATGCAAAGACCATGAGAGGAATATCCAATAGTTTTGCTTTTCTATTCTTACCTGAGAGGAATGCAGTATATGCAGCTTACCTTCTGCAAGCATTCATGATGTCTGGGTGATTGAGTTCACTGCGTCAGATTTCTTCTTGCAGAGAGGAAAAAAGCCTTTTCTATCCTCTTGTTTCCTTGCACAAAATGAGAAAATTTTCTCTCAGTACCAACAGAAAAATTTTCCTTCCAAGCCCACCAGCTTGACCAAAAATAATCTTGGCACAATTCTTATGTGTCAGTGAAAGCTCTCAAATTAATGATTCCTAAAGCTGATTTTGACACAGTTCTTCAAGAAATTCCTTGAGCAGTTCACAAGGCGAGTTATGAGTAATCCCAATGACTGGCTTCTTTTAGCTGCTGGGATCTCTTGTTATAAACAGTAGCTTGCTGCTGAAGTGTTGCCAAATTCATAACAACACCAGTAATGCACAGATGGAGGGTGGTGGTGATGAAAATGCAGGATGAGCTCTAACTTAGAATTACTTTCTATTAGATCACAGGCTATTTTGGGATAAAATTTAGTTCCTTTCTACAAATGCAATTTGGTTTAAATTGCCTGGAGTGAAATTTCAAACCACCATCACTTACATGTACTCTAATACTCAAATATTTTATGAAAAAGGCAGATGCCTTATTTTAAAAATGTTGACTTGTATAATATAATCACATTCAATAAGCAGTCAATAAGCAATATATCACCACAAAAAACAGTATTTTGACATCAAGGGTTAGTAACAGTGTCACATACATCCTATTATTCCCTAACCACCTGGAGCCATTCATTACCAAGAGGATGACCAGAATTTCTCACAAGTTGGGTATTGCATGATCAGCTGAGTTAATGGTGGGTTTAGTATAACCACTTCAATGCCCCTGTAATGATTTGTGGGGCTTGTAAACAAATACATTTTAATTTGCAATTTATAAAGACAGACCAAAACCCTTCTTTCCCAAAACACTGTATTGCATCATCTTTAAAATAACTGTATTTCTCATTTAACTGTTACTTTCAGCTTATTGTCACATATTATTGCTATTAAGACAAATCTGAACTTGTAGTTCTGGTGCATTTCTAAAGGTTTTTGCCTTCATATATGTCCTGGTTACAGCATTTATGATTTTATATAAATAAAACTGGTTCTTTTAGTTTTATTAAAACAACTAGTAATTTCCAATTATGTCCTAGAAAAATCACACTCCAGAAAATTAAGACTGAGTTTGTTGACCCATGTGGCCAAAACTGTGTCACTGGAACCAGTGAAGCTACTGGGAACAAAGACTCATTCTTCACTATTAGTACTATATTTAATATGGAAAACCAGAAAAATTACAATGACTTGGAAGAAGAAAGTCAGGTATCTGTAAAGAATCACTGACATGAATGAGTTCCAGCTTATTCAGACCTCATCCCGAGAATATAGAAAGTTGCAGCTCTTGGATTTGGTTTTCTCAAATAACATATACAGGGATAAGATGCAACAATAAAAGCTGGTCCAGGGATGCTGCAACTACAAAAGTTCTGCCAAGGGTAGCACGGCACTGTCCCAGGATTGCTCCATCCACACCTTTCTGCTCAGCACCACCCCTGTGCTTGGCTGCAAAGCCTCAGCAACAGGCTGCTTTTCCAGTGCCACTTAGGGTTAGGGTTGAGAAAACCACAAAGCCCAGAGCTCCAGGGACTGCAGAAGGCATGCCAAAGGAAGCACAGCACTGCTCCAACATTGCTTCCTCCACAATTTTCTGCTTGGCAGCAGCCTCATACAGATGTGGTTTTTACTGCTCCATCTAGGGTTAAGATTCTGATAGGATTAGGGTTAAGAAAAGCACAAAGCTGAGAACTCCAGGGATGCTGCAGCTGCAGAAGGCATGGCAAAGGGAGCATGGCACTCCCCCAGCATTGCTCCCTACACAAATTTCTGCCCAGCACCACTGGTATGCTTGGCACCTCAGCCTCAGCAATAGCCTGCTTTTACTGTTCTGCTTGGGGTTAGGTTTAGGGGTTAAAGGCTAGGCTTGAGAAAAGCACAAAGCCTAGAACTTCAGGGACATTGCAACTACAAAAGGCATGCAAATAGGAGCAATTAATCTCATCTCCCTACATTTGATGGCAATCACTTTATTTTACAATTTCCTTTTATTTTTTACCATTGAATTTCTTGTCATTATAACCCCGCCCCAGTCTGTTTGTTTCACTTTGTTCTCTGACTTTGAGATTTCATTTCCTTTTATGAAAGGAAAAATCTTCATTTTGAGAAAGGAAATGAAATCTTGTAATTTCAAACAGTAACAATTTGGCAAGGTTTGGTCCATTTCCCTGTGCCTCATATAATCCCATTCCATTTTAATTTATTCACCTTGGTTCAGAAATTTCAACAAAGAAATCTTGAAAACAGAGAAGAAAGTGTAACAAACAGTCTGGGAGATATGATATGAAATGGTATGATATTATTGATATGATATGATATGATAAAATGCAGTTGAATAAAAAGAAAATTTGGGAGTGTAGTGACTCCAACAAAATCAATTTGGATGAAATGAGGTCCAGTGAAAAGGACCAAAAATTAATGAAAGTAAATTTACTAAAGTGCCAAAATCAGGGAATGAAGTCAAACAAAAAGACAGGAGAATAAATTGATGAAATGAAATGTTTAAAGAAAAAAAAAATCTGCAACAAAGGGAAAATAATCAAATGGCATGGGATGATATGAAGTGCAGGGAAATGGACCACACCTTGCTGAATTGGTCCTCTTTGAAATTGCAAGACTTCATTTCCTTTCATGGAATGAAGAATTTCTTTTCATGAAATGAAATCTTGAAAACAGAGAACAAAGTGAAGCAAATGGACTAGATAGAAATTATAATGACATGAATTTGAACGGAAAAAAATAAAAGAAATCAAAAAATTGAAATTGTTACATCCATAAGAGTAATTCAAGGAACAATGAGGAAAACATCAAAGTGAATGGGTAGAAAATTCTGATGTAAAAAGCTGGAAGACAGAAACTGTAGCAATGAGGATTGGCCTATTTTACAAGCAATTAAGTTGGACAGTTCCCGGTGCAACCCCTGCCAGCCAGAAGGGACTCCTCGTGCCATTTCAAGAGAGGAATAAGTGTGAGGTGTGTTAATATTCAGTAGAGGCTTATTTGCCCCAGCCATTTACTGTGCATATTTGCAACAACATAGATTACTTGCTATCTACTCAAATTACATACATACTGCTTGTGGGGCTCCATGAAAGACAAAAAATTACAAACGGTCGACTGGAGAAAGGATTAGAGAGTATCTTATCTATATGAAAATCTGCAGGTTATTATTAAATATTCTTATTCAGCTGAAACATTCCAGTTGATTAATTTAGTCATCCCAAAATACTTAGAACAGAATACATTACTGCAATGAAATTTCTCATGCCATGCATGCATTAAGAGAAAACCCTAAGCACCGCACAGCATTAAATGTTAGGAGCAATGAGCAATGTTTTCCAAGTGCTTTTTACAAATACAGTTCTACTTTAAAAACTATTCTAACAGGATGCTTTAATAGGACTGATAATAATAATCTGCAGCTGGGACTGACACCTATGGATCTTACTATTCCTCATGCCAGTTTAGGATTAGATATATATCTCCTTCACAAAATCACAGAATGCATTAGGCTGGAAAAGACCTCTGAGTCCAGCCTTTGACTAAACAAACTGTACCACCCGCGGAGGCGACACATCACGGCCACGGCCTCCGCCAGCGGCGAGGGCGGAGCGGAGTGGGGCGGGGCGGGGCGGGACGGAGCGGGGCGGAGCTGGGCGCGGCGGGGCGGAGCGGAGCG